>JAOYSI010012599.1:27515-39745 GCA_025775065.1 Hiodon alosoides | reverse complement strand
CACATATCACTGGTCCAATGGATGTTCACATTGACTCCGATGCACAGCAAACAGAATCCATGTGCAAGTTCCTTCCTGGAAAGGAAAGGAAATTGTAAGCGACATTGACTAGCTATAACAAGTAATGCTACTCAATTTAACTTGTAATGGGATGAGATCAGGTTTCTTTAGGTCATCAGCTATTCAGTGAGAGAGTTCAAGAAAAAGCTCATCATTCATCCCAATAAGTCAGCCAGCTGGCAGAAAGACTTCCAAAGTCTCTTGAAAGTTAATTTGGAGCAAAAATATTAGCACTTGAGTTAATGACAAAAATGAAGTTACTCACCTTCTGCTTGACACAAGGCCATAAATGGAACCATACCTGTAAAGGCAAAACGGAGTCTAGAATGAACATTTGCTCATTTACATTAAAAACCACTTGAATCGATGAACATGGCTTATCGCACCCAAGGGAAGAGTCTCTTTGTCTCAGATTTAAAATTGCACTACGTTTCTCCAAGTGGCCTCAGAAATATTATGGAACGGTAGGGTAATAATCAGTGAATTCATTTGGCAGAATATGTTCATCACAGGACGCATGGAGAAAGTCGCTTTACAGATCCCCAGATTGCACCAAGAGGCAGAAAAATCTTACCGGAAGAGTGATGGTGCCTGAAACGTCACATTACTCCAAAGAAACCAAATCTTTCCATGACTGTGCCAACATCCCATCCCTGTAATGAAACGGGCATTTAAAACCTACCAGCACACTTGCTGTATCCACATGCAGCATACATCCTGATACATCAGCTAGGAGCGAAAGACAATGCTGTATGTTCTTCATGGGTTTTCTGCTGAACTATGGTATCATCATAGTATCAGATGCACAACCAAGCAAAAAGCACAGCCAAGTAAAAGGCTTAAACTTACCAATATGGGACATGTTCTGGTCCATCTTACTCAGAACCGGATACTGTAGAAGGGAAAGACGTGATGAGCACAATACCACAACCTAGACCATTAACACGAGACTATGATGCACCGTTTCAGTCCGAAAAGTCTCTTTCACTCTTTTTCAGAGAGATTCCCAATGTTTTACTTAATCATCATAAACGGCAAAGTTGAGCAAATGTCACAGTAACCAGCACAGGATCCATTACAGTACTTCAACTTGCAGCAGTAACGATGCAATCTCACCTTTTATGTGGCATTCTTAAACCCTCCTGCAACGAAAAAAGGAGCCCTTTAGTAACACTTAAAGAACACATCAATAGTTCTACAAGAACAGCCTGATACATCAGCTAGGAGCGAAAGACAATGCTCTATGTTCTTCATGGGTTTTCTGCTGAACTATGGTTTCATCATCGTACCAAAAGCACCTTGTATAACCGAGTAGAAGGCTTAAACTTACACACGGGCCTCATGTTTCTCTCTACCATCTTATCCCGACCAGGATCACACTGCAAGAGAATTTATTTTGTGAGGGCAGCGTCGCATCTAAACTGTTGACAGCTGCAGTTTAGCACCACTTCAGTTTGAAAAGTTTCTTTCACTCTTTTTCAGAGAGATTCCCAATGTTTTTCCAATCATCATAAACAGTCGTGTTGAGGCAACTCGAAATGTTGGGAGTTAAATACAAGGACACATTTATTAACAGGAAATTTATACACAAACCAAGGCATTTAAATATATACCTGGGCACCAACTGACTCCTCTATGAAGCAACCTAAACAAAACAAAAAACACAACTGTAGTTACTCAGTTTCAACACATGTCCCCATTGACACATCAGAAACGTGCCTCAGACATTAGCAATTGGTGGTTGCAGAGTTCATCATAAAAAGTCAAGAGTAGCAAATAGGGTCATCATTGTGGCACAGCTAAGCAGGAATCTAACTGTTCAAATATGGCAGGGAACCATCGACAAACACTTAATCCAAACTCTACAGCAGGGGTCAATTAAAAACAAATGAAGGTCCTTTGCTCATCCCGAGGTGAGACAGCATACACCGACTAAAGAATTATTCCTTAAAGCAGACTACCTTAGACGTGACCATCTTCCCATCTTGAGCTGAAGGAGAGAAAACAAACGCAAGTTAACCTAAATAATTTAAAGCTGCCCAATTTATGACAATTGAAAAGCCTCAGTTCGAAAGTTTTCAGAAACCAGTTCTGTCCACTACTCTTACTCATATTCATCAACGGCTTCGCAACTTGCGCCTTGGCGATTAGACACAATTATGCATATCTAACCACTCACCATGTGGTTAGGGCTGAAATCCGACGCGCCAATCTGAAGTGGGGAAAGATACCGGAAAATAAACATTAGATGAATTGTTCGACCAGTGACTTCAGGCACAAATACATCTGGCTTGGTTATTCGAAAAACCTACTGGCATTATGCAACTAATGTACATTCAACGTCAGAAAGGTTGGCGTTTCATCAGGTTCTCAGATGTCCCTACCAACATATTTTTCATCATGTTCTGAACGGAAAGCCGGAGCAAAACAAATACCAGAGGCAAGTTACCCGGACTGCGAGATATTAAAAAACTGAACACTGAAAGCTTGAAGTTACATAAAGAAAGAAGAGCCAATAATTTACACATGTATCAATTAAGATTTCTCGGACACGCCACGTGGTGCACGGGTTTTTTTTTTTTTTTTTAAATAGGAAAAAATAAAACGCTAAATAGCACCATGAATTGTTTCACGATTAAAATGCGACAGCAAGAACAAAATGTACAAAATTAACAAGCGATAACATAAGTTTTTTGGACCGGGGCTTCCACTTACCCCCGACATGGTGAAGAAGCGAAAGGAGAAAGTGGGTAGGGAAGCTACGGTATTTATAGCGTTTCGCGTTGGCTCATGGGAAACAAAAAATATTAATTAAACAAACGGCATTTTTTAATTTATAAAATCACAAAACACCATAATTACATAAACTACATATTTACTAAAATTCAACTAATTAATATTAAATAACAAAAATCGACATAATTCAGATGACAACGTTCCCTTGAACATGGACAATGCATCGTGCTGCGCATGCATAGTGCTGCGCATATGCTATTCTGTGCAGAGAAATTATGTGTTGATTAGCTTCGCTGTTTATACTATTTGGCGCTCGAAACGTAATGCACAGTTCTTTAGTGAAGGTCTCAGCAGCTAAGACAAGTGCTGAGTCTAATTTAATGCTTACGTATGGTGTGTTCTTTTCATTTCACTCCATAAACATTTATGTCATGATGTAAATAAACCCTCAAGCATTTCAATTGAGTCTCTACATGACCACCTTTTGCTACTCGTTTAAGTTAGAAGACATAGTAGTTACTACGTTTTCTTCCAGTACAAATTAAAGTGCATTCGTGCTTCAGAATAGTGGATACGCTATTTCCGGAAATTACTTAACCGAAATTGGATATCGCAAACACAAAAAATCGACTGGACTGGAGTGGATATTTTGATGGCCAGCCTAGATAATTATTTGACTGTGATTACCTAACCCAGTTGTTCTCCAATCGTTTTTCAAGGTGGACCCAGAATATGTAATGTGTGTCACAAAACAATTATAAATATTTTATGCTAAATTGAATTAAACTAAATGCATACATGAAAAATCATTACAGTGACTACATTGTTTGAAAAATAAACGCGCTATAAGTATTGATTATAAGTAACAATCACATATTAAAGTTTGAATACTGATATTGAAAGTGATTGGTCCGCACAGCTAGGCACATTGGTCTAAATTCCTCTGTTAATTTAAATTAATCGTTTTTAAATTTGGATTTTAACATTTTTACTGTGTGTGTGTTTGAGAGTGATACAATACTCCAAACAGCATGGATGATGAGTGTTTGAGGATCTACATGTCTTGGCCTTTTCCAGTAAGTACAGAGCTCTGAGCCTTCATGCCAGGCTCACAAAAGTCGGTTAGAGTTCTGTGGATACCCAACTTTGCAGACTTAAGCCAGTTATGTGACAGATACCGAACTTTGCAGACTTAAGCCAGTTATGTGACAGATACCCAACTTTGCAGACTTAAGCCAGTTATGTGACAGATACCCAACTTTGCAGACTTAAGCCAGTTTGGTTTCAGAGGAGCTTGGACAACCTGTGGAATCGAACACTCAGAGACCAATAAATAGACAAATGCTTATAAAAACAAGACAGTACGTGAAACAGAGTGCAAATAATTATTTTGCATATGTACACCTTTGTTCCCAGAGGTAACCAGGCATGGCCCTAGCATACAACTTACAACTGGTTTATCTGTTCTGTTTACAACAAACATTACTGAGCATAATCACTGAGCTATATATTGCTTTTCCGTTCAATAAAATGTCAGTTCTGTAACTGTCTTACAAAAGAACCCATTTGATATAGAGAGTAACTTCGGATGCTTGGCATACAGCTCTGCACAAACCGTTGGATTGTTTTACCTTGTTTCATGTACATAGAAGTACTTTGATGAAAAAGCATTAAATTAGTCAAATTAAGAGACAGAAATGTAAACTAATGGAAGTTTAATATTCTGCATCAATAAACACGAGAATACGGTACAATCAATGGTTACGATTGGAAATAGATGCTAAATAAAAAATACATTTGTGTTGATTGCTGTTCTCGAGCCAGTGACACTTAAGCAATGGCAAGGCCACAATTTTGTATCAATTTACAAAAGCAAAATTAAGGGAAGCAAGAGCACGGCGATGGGTCATAACCTCTGTCAAGACCATATCACAATGCCTGCTCTACTCAACCCATCCCCGCTCTTTATACTGACGGTAAAAAAAAATAAAAAAAATAAGGAGATGTTTACAGTGGAAACCATTTCCACTAGATGGCCGTATGCAGCGGAGGTCGACACTGCAAAAACACCACATAAGATTTTGCCACCTGATCCAACAAACCTCTCGGTCACAAGACTTCGGATTGCCAGATCGTCCATTCAAAGTATTGTTAACCAGTTTATCTGATGAAGATGTTTTTATCTATATAAGAGGCAAATGAAATGTGTTTCAAGGCCATACACAATTGGCAACTGTATTTAAGTTGCATAGGCCTAGCCCTTAATAACAGAAAGTGACTATCCCTACATCAACCAATGAAAAGGCAGACGGCAGGCCCTTGTGCTTTCTCATAGGCCAGGCTGTTCATATGGGAAACACTGCTTCCAGCAAAACGTGCGTTTCTGTGGTCATATTTTGTTTCTGAAAAATTAAACTGCCAGTATATCACAGATCCACCTTTTATCTGACAACACAGCTACAGAAAACATGGCATTTATAACAATAGGTTTTTTTTTCTTTCTTCCTTTCAACAGTGTGGATTTTACAATTCAGCGATGAGTGGACTCTTCTTTCTGTGGTCCTCCAAAACTAGTTTGGCAATTATAAGGGAGAGGCAGTTCAGTATACAGTATATACAATTTAGCCACGCTAAAGGAGGACATAATGGCTCCTGATGCTAAGTTCAATAATATTTTCAGAGTAAATATTGCCAGAAAGAAAAGAAAAAAAAATATATATATATTTTGTATACTACATATATAAATAGATATTTATATATAGAGCTATTATTAGCTGTTGCCAAGCCAAGGCCTTTGATCGCCTGTAGGGGTAATCGTCATTCACCACATTCCCTGAGATGCAGAGCACTATATTTTTACAAAGATTTGTTCAATCCAGGCACCACCCTCCTTGGTCTGTGTTCAAAAGGAGATCACCCTGTAGAGACCGCCCTGGGTCGGTATGGGCCAGGGGCGCTGGGAAGATGTATTCTTTGTTTGATCTTGGTAGGGTGGATGTGAGGGTGGTGCGAGCAGACCGTGCAGAAGACCACTCCTGTTACACCGATGGGCAGGTTTCCCGTCATTCGTATCTTGGGGGGGAAAAAGGCAACGCTGAGTGAATCTTCAATCATCACACATTCAATGGCTCCAATGAGAAGTGATCGTGAAGCAGTTCTGGACTTGGTTTTTTTTTTTTCTGTTTTTGCGTCCGCGTCCTCTACGGTCTGCGTTTTCAGTGCTTGGGTGACGCCATCCTTTTCAGTAGGGGTTCATCATACACCCAGCACTCCCCATCCTCATGGAACAGCTGCAGGGATTGGCCACAAAAAAAAAAAGCAGGTTAAAACTTACTCTCCAGCCATCCAATCAAATTTCTGCATCCCCTGCCGTGATTAGCGCGCAATTATGCAGCAGAAACTAACTTAATACTACCAGAATCAGGGATCAGTAACTGGTAGCATTTAGCCTTTATCGCTGCTTCTGGAACCCGATATGATAATCCATGGTCATCAAAGTCGACAGCAAAAGTCGACATCTGTCATATTCTCAGCAACGTGAAATTCTATAACGCAACAGTAATCAGACAAGCAAATTGTGCTTGTGTTTCTCCCTACAAAAAGAAACTAATCTGGTTTGATTTTAGCGTTTTTATTCTACAAATATAGTTTTAAGGAAATTCTTTGTCATGGCACATTTGGACAACATTCATCTTATGCCTGTTTGGCTCAGTTTCAACAAAATCATTTATTGTCGTAATCAATGTCAGCAAAATTGATTCAAACAATGTTGCAAATTAATCTGAACCCACTGTCCTCTATTGACCTCTGAAGAAAATATTATTTTCTTGCATTTTCTTATTTAAAAATGAAAAGAAAAAAAAAAGATTGCGTTTTTATGATCATCATACACAAAGCATTGTACTTAAAATTTTTATCAAATATGAGCGGTCCCGGTAATTTCAGCCCTAACTCACTCCCCACATTGGAGTCGGAGAGAAGCGTGCACCCCTTCTGCAAGACAAGCCAACATGAACAACACGATGGCAGGATAACTTTCCTAGCCTCCAGCGAAGGCTCTGTGTGTGTGGACAGGAAGCGTGGGAAGCAGCCCTTACCCTGGTCTCCCACTGCATCTCCTTCTCCTTCCGTTCCCGGGCCTCCGCCCTCTGCTTCTCCTCTAGCCAATGCTTGGCATCGGTCGCTGCGTCGATGTCCTTCTGCTTCAGGTTGAGCGTCACGTCCTTCCACAGCCTGGACAGAGACACGGACAGGGCCATGAGAGTCCTGCTGAAGGGAGCGCCGGATGGAGGGAATCCAACGGCAACCAACGGACAAAGGTGTGTCCTGGAGAGGGAAGGGGGGGTACCCTTACCGGCGGGACTCGTACTCCAGCTGATCCTCCAGTTTCCGGACCCTCTTCTTCATGATCCCCATTTTCTTAGTGTCGATGAATTCAACGTTCTCCTGCACCAGGACGACGCAGAAATCATAGCCAAACTCC
The DNA here is from genome assembly GCA_025775065.1 of Hiodon alosoides. NCBI lineage: Eukaryota > Metazoa > Chordata > Actinopteri > Hiodontiformes > Hiodontidae > Hiodon > Hiodon alosoides. Next base: position 32,466 of record JAOYSI010012599.1, on the reverse strand, counting down.
TTTCTCCGGCAGCACAAACGGCACTTTTGAACATTTGTGAGAAGCTTTAAACCCTGAACTCACCCCAGTCGCGCTCTTGGTGAACATCACTCCATTCCACTCTCCCTCAATGGAGCAGAAGGGCTTCTTGTCATTGGGGGCACTGTGCCAAGCAAAGAAAACCACACGCAGTTTAACGAGCACAAAGTGGATGTTGATTCTGCGTTCGGATAAAACGCGCCAGAGTACTTAAAACGATACGGTCAACCGTAACCACGCGCTCCAACACCAAAGACGCTCACTTACAAAACCTCGGCGGTCACCCGGTGCTTCTTCCCACCATAGAATGGCTTGGTGTGGAACATGATGTTGGCGCTGTATCCAGACTTGGAGCAGGAGATGCTGCACTCTCCACCCAGCTCCACCCAGGGGACAGTCAGGATGGACCTGGACGGGACAACAACACGGCGTGTTAAAAAAAACAAACATAAAAAGGGCCCGGCTACGTTGAGTCAGGGTCCTGGCGAGAACAGAGAGCGGGTTCGATGCCTACCGCCCGTATCCGTTGGGGAAGGTGAGAATGTAGTGTTCATCGTACTCCAGACAAGACACGCATCCTGCCAGGGGAGAGGAAACAAAACTAAATCCAACACCCTCTGTGAGGAGAAGTCAAGTTCACACCCATGTCTCCCCCCAGCCAAATTCAAGCGACATAATTGACGGTAAAATATATACAATTATACATAGCAAAAAAAAAACAAAAAAAAAATTCACAAAATGCAATTGCTTTCCTTGCACAAATGTATAATATAAAATCTCACAATGTAAAACAACATAGTCTGTTACCTTGGCCAATATTATGGACACCAATAGACATCCCTAGGAACTTGGACTTAGTCCAGATGTGGGCGTTGAACTGGATCTTTTTCCTGAAGCACTCAGCGTAGAATGCAGAAACTGAGGAAGGATTGCAGCGGCAGGATCTCAAAGCGCGTCTCGTGGCTTACACTTCTAAGGACACGTGCATGTGTATTCAGTATATCCACCATGTGTGTAACGACATGTGGCCAGGGACGGCATTGCACTCACTGGGGGGGTGATGGGAGACCTGCTCTGCTACAAAACACACGCTGTCGGCCCCACACCATGGCACTGGACCTTCAGACACCGGCTCCTGGTAGAAGGAGGGCAACACTTAGTTTTGTCCTTTATCGTCCTTTCTGAACGTCATTTTAACCCTGTTCTTCGGAGAGGCACGTTCCAGGAGGGTTTATATGTGGCTCTGAATCACCTGTTACTGCAGTGGGAACCACCGAGAGATAATCAAGCCAGACTTGAGTACCAGGACTGAGAAAATTGCCCTGAAAATTGTAATGTTGCCCAGATCGTTAGGCACTTTGCCCTACAGACAAACCGGGCATTTACGATCGGCAGGACTGTGGCCCTCCAGGGAATAAGACTGGAAAACCCTACAGTGGGCCAAGGTAAAACGTCTTCTGCTAAACACGTTCCTGACCTGCTTGTGGAAAAAGCGCTGCGATTTACGTTGCCATGACGATTTGATGTCGGAGAACATGAGCTAAGCCACATGGGCACGGAGGTCAGTCTCCCCCTCGCTCACCGCAGCAAGCGCCTCCTCGCTCTCCGTGGGGAGGTCCCAGTGGCAGAGGAAGACCTCCCCCAGGATGGGGTTGTAGGGCTTCTTGGCCACGGAGCCTTTCCGTCCCGCATGGAAGGCCGAGAGGTACCACTTCAGCACCTGCACCATGCGATCTCCGGGATCTGTCAGGTCCGCAATGCTGCGCCAGGGGAAGAAGACTTTCAGGTTAGGGATGACTTACTTTACTACTGAGCCTTTACTACTGAATTTATGGTCATTTATAGGCTTTAATGAATGCCATTTTTCTACAAAGAAAATTTTATCTTGAATATGAGATATGAGATAAAGCATTTTTAACAACATACCTAACAAACAAGTCCGGATGTGCAAAGAAGTCAGCGTACATCTCCAACAGTGACCTCCTCTCCAGGATAAACGTTGGGAGGACAACCTGGTACGGGGAGATGAGAGATTGACGGACAGAAAAAGGACACCTGGTGCCCAACCACAAAAATGCAACGCACCGAGCAACGCAACGCACCGAGCAATGCACAGAACAACGCAACGCACCGAGCAATGCAATGCACCGAGCAACACACAGAACAACGCACCAAACCACGCAACGCACCGAACAGAACAACGCACGAAGCAACGCACCGAGCAACGCAACGCACCGAGCAACGCACAGAACAACGCACCGAGCAACACAATGCACCGAGCAATGCACAGAACAACGCAACGAACCACGCAACGCACCGAGCAACGCACCGAACAGAACAACGCACGAAGCAACGCACCGAGCAACGCACCGCACCGAGCAACGCAACGAAACGAGCAACGCACCAAACAACGCACCGAACCACGCAACGCACCGAGCAACGCACCGAACAGAACAACGCACGAAGCAACGCACGGAGCAACGCACCGAGCAACGCAGCGCACCGAGCAACGCAACGCACCGAACAACGCACAGAACAACGCACCGAGCAAGGCACAGAGCAAGGCACAGAGCAAGGCACAGAGCAAGGCACCGAACAACGCAGCGAGCCCAACAGGAGTTCCTGCGAGCATCAGGCAACATCAGACAGAGACATGATGCAGAAATGAGGCGGAGGAGAGATGCTCCAGGATTTACCTTGGTGAGGTCCATTCCCAGCCGCACCTGAGAAAGCAGGTGCATGATAACACTCTTGTGCTCCTCAACCGACTCTCCGTCACCCTCGTCGTCGCGGTCGTCGTGGCTGTCGAACTGATCTGCCAATGACATCGTCATCTGGACCGTCAGCCTTGCCCACAGAGTTGCTTTAACGGTACCGCGCTAACCAAGGTACCGCGCTAACCAAGGTACCGCGCTAACCAAGGTACCGCGCTAACCAAGGTACCGCGCTAACCAAGGTACCGCGCTAACCAAGCTGGGAAATGATCTGCCAGTTGGTTCATCTTCTTTAGGACTTTCACTTCCAGGTTGCGAGCTTTCGTTATTGACTTAACCTGCCTGATAGCACCGTACAGAAGCATTGTATGTAAACATAAAACCAGTTATATCAGTTCCAATAACCGATGCGGTTATGTTGGGTCATATTTGAACAATCATATTTTCATTGGATTCTCTGCCCTTGGTGTATTGAGCCTCAATATAGCGTTACTTCTTGACTCATTTAACGGACAGGTGTAAAAACACAACAATTGGAACCTAAAAATTCCCCTTCCTTGTGAAAAGTGAACCGATACCTCGAATGGGGAAGTCGAGCGACATGCCTTTTGGCACATCGTGGACGGGGCGTACCTGCATCGGGGGTTCCGTTCGACATGGAGGAGCTGAGGGACTCATTTGGGTCTGGCCGTTTCAGGACCGTCTCTTCACCGTCGCGGGGCGAGGCTCCCGGGGCAACGCTGGAACTGCGGCGGAGGGGCACAGAGGTCACATGGTGTGGGACGACAAAACCCTCAGAGCAATGGGAGATCGGACGCATCCTAAATGCTAGAACGGGGGGCCCTCTCTTAGCCCGTGTCTCTGGGAGTCCTGGAAACTGTGGGGGCCGTTATTTATACTTAACTCTCCTGAATGAACCCGCTAACCCTTTAACTCACAGCACACCCCACCACCATACTCAAATGACAGCCGTATTTTTTATTTACGAGCGGCAGACATTCTCACGCCGGTGGAAACGGAGTGTCCCTGCGATCAACTCACTCTTTGCCTTGCTTTGGGGAGGTGGTGGCCGGGTAGAACTCGTCCGCATCGTAAAACTCGTCCTCGCTGCTGGAGTAGGAGAAGTCTGGGACCGTGTTGGAGGACAGGTTGACGTGACTCGGAGAGGTGAGGTTGCTGCTGGGGCCCGAGTGGCAGCTGGCTGCCGGACGGACGGACGGACACACGGAGGGGTTACGGGTGCGGTTCTCACAGCCGATGTTCCCAGTCACAATGGTGCACAAACACTCAAAGGACCGACGCAGGCATTCACTACCAGAGTGGCAAGATCCTTCAACTGATCCTTCAATCCATCAAATGACACTGCAGACGCCACATCGCCCCCAACCTAAGGTTTAATCCTACCCGAATGAGTCATTTACGCTAAGCTAGCGAGAAATACAATCCCATGTAACACGACAGACTGGAACGAATCATTATTTAGATAAACCAAACCTGATATCAAAATGCAGGCTTTGACCATCGTGTTCCTTTGGCATTTTGATCTGGACGGAGGACGAGTTCCCTGCCTTGTGACCTGCTGGGATTCCCATTTCTTTACCCCCAAACTCGGAAGGTTAATAAAGAGGAGCAGGAGGGTTACCTGTGCTGTTGGGGGTGGGAGTTCGCAGGCTGCCTGTCCCAGACGCCGCAGGTCCCACAGGCAGGGAGGAAGGCCGATCTTCGCCCTGGCACACGTGGGCAGGATCTACAGCGACAGCAGCAGAGAGAGAGATCTCCTGTTCAACCCGGCTCTACGAACACCACCCTCTCGTTTAAAAAAAATACATTAAAAAAAACGCGGATAAGACGACGGACCCAGGAAGTGAGCACGAGTAGAAGATAAGGAAGTGGGAGAGGAAGCGGTTAAACTACAAAGGCTCGAGAGGACTGGAAAGGTCAGCGTCGCCTGACCACGCCTCCTTTTCTCCTCTAAGCAAAAGGCAATTAGCAAAAATCTATACCAGCGGCTGGGATGAAAAATGACAGCTATATATACACTCCCCGCCGAGTTACCATCACAGTACCAGGAACAGATATCTACGACTGCTGTGCTGAAAGTTATGCACCAGAAAAGAACATTTGGGAAATGGGAACCCACGTGACAAAACAGGCCATTTACCCCAAGAACTCATAATGGACTTCAGCAGGGAAATTGCCTGCTGGTCTTTGTTAGTGTA
>JAOYSI010012599.1:16545-27415 GCA_025775065.1 Hiodon alosoides | reverse complement strand
GACAAAACAGGCCATTTACCCCAAGAACTCATAATGGACTTCAGCAGGGAAATTGCCTGCTGGTCTTTGTTAGTGTAACTCAATTTGTTTGTGCAATTGAAAAATCTGGAACGGCAGTCGAGTGGAAATTGGAGTACCGTGTAATCGTTTAGGACTCGACCCTCTGCCAATTACCCTCGTGTGGACGCTGTACCAGTTTCTCCCATGCCTTCCCCCCAGCTCTGAATAAAAGCGTCAGCTCGCTGCAGAAATCGCGGTGAAGAGCTAAGAGCTAACGCTAACGGACTGGACCTACCTGTGGGGAGACCCGTCTGCGTGGGCATGGCGTTGACTACTGAGGAATCCAGACAGCTGAGGGCGTAAATCCCATCCACTGGGTTGATTGTGCTCTAATAGGAAAGGCAAGAAGGAAAACAGTTTAAGACACCCTGAAACCACCAGCTCGGCGCGCTAGGTGGCCACACGGCTGTATAAACAGGAAGAAAACAAAAAATACTCAGTCACCAGTTTCGCACAACAGAGAATGTTCTGCAAAGCCCAGCTCAACTTTGTCCGTCACCTCATGAGAGATCAGTGAGGCTCAGATTAACGTTACTTTCCCTATAACACTGAACACAGTGATACAAACCTGAAGGTAGCGATACAGGTTTGGGGGGGGCAAATTGCCGCTGCCCACTCTGGCTATTACTGTAACCCTTGTTTGGGTTAACAGAGCACACAGATTATAAAATGACTGCTGCCTCTGGTCTTCAGACAGGTTCAGCGACGAGATGGGCAGATTGATGAAAACAACCAGACACTGCAAACCACAATAGTGTGTGAGGCATGCAGAGAAAGACCCAGGAAAGGAAGGAGGAAAATACTGTAAGTCAGAAATTCATCAGCGTTGTCTGCGGAAACAGGAAAATAGAGCATGTCCAATCTATTGTGTTTTTGGAAGATTCAAGTTAATAACTGATTAAGAAAGATATGAGGAGATTCTTAAATCATGCAAGGGCTTTGCTAGGCCTATTTTCAATCACTTTCAGCCGCGATTCAGGATCTCGGTCCTACATGTAACGTTCTGAAGTGTGTTGGAACCATTTCGCATAAAGATAAGTGGATTTCGATTGACATTTTATTCATCGGAGCCTGGTACTGGTGGCTAAAGCTACTGAGAGGCAGTCAGGAGGTCAAGGCCCGGAAATGATGAGGAACCAAACAATGGACCTCACACCAAGGGGTGGATCTACAGCTCCGGGCCTGGACAACAAAGCTGGCTTAAATAACTGATTAACTGGAGTACGCGGAGGTCTTCGCGTGCAGGATTTAGTCCTGGATTATGTTGATAAATCAGACCGTAATACGCGTGAACAACATTCGCGTTGGCTCTTTGTTCTTCTGGTCCATTTGGGTGAAGCCACAACAGCAGCTGAACTGGGTTTCCAATGAAATTACTTTAACCCCAGGTCAATGAAGCTGGTTCATCCGTCAGGGTGGACGGAGCTACAACTGCTTGGGGGATCAGGACACACAGGGAAAGATTAAACCAAGTTTGGAGGCTTAGCAAGTGTAGGGGGCCCTATAGTCAATCGCCTTGTACAAAAACCCATCCCATAATAAAAAAGAAGAATGGAGAACTATGGAACACAGACAGTGGCCATACCTGGTGGGATAAGGATCAAAATTTGGTTTTAAACATCACCAAAATCATTTCAGGATAAAATTGAATTTAATCAAATCCGTTCTACAAGCAAATGATTGCTAGTCAAAATGTAACAGAATGTGCATTAATAATTATTGTTTAGATATTATAATATAGGGTTTGGAACGCTGCGTCATTGTCTCGTAAAGGCACGACTGGAACGCAAACAGACCAATGGAAATCAAAAACGCCCGTTCTCCATATGTCAGCAAGCTTACACACCGGCAGAATAGTACAGGAGAAAAATGTTAAAGAATTCCCAACTCCAAGAGCCCCAGAGACATGCAGGCAGAGAAATCACCCGTGCTTCAGGAAAATCAAATGCAGCAGGATGGAAGAATGATTGAAAATCAAGACAAGCTCCGCTTCTCCAAAACGGGTTTCTTTTCTCATTCAGAAGATGGAAAAGAGGAGACAGTCATTGTTGGTTTTGGTGCCGTGTTTTATTTTGAATTTGAATTTTCATTGAAGGTCAGAACTTACTATTGGTCCGTGTGCGTGCTGCTTTTCGTTACTTTGATCCTTCAGATTTCGGAAAGAAAAGATTATTTCAAGCAGTGATGCAACCGGTATGGAAAGAAAGAAAACAAATTTGGATGCGGCACTCGTTCCGTTTACAAGCAACATCACAAACAAATCGTAATCCCCCTTCCCCCACGGCCAGCTTTATCCCCACGAGATTTCAGAGGACAGATATTTGTTTTGCACTTGGATCACTTGATCCTTTTGGAAGCAGGTCGCGCTTGGAGCCGCTCAGGAAACTACGTGGAGCACTTCTGGCGTTGGCGGGCTGAAAGAACACTTTCTGACCCCGGGCTGTCTGAAACAGCACCTCCGAAAGCCTGAGAATACATGTCGGCAGAACGCAGCAGGCCAAAGTCTACTGAACGGCCGACAGAAGATCTACTGTTCTTCAAAATGTGCATTTTCTGCAATTCAAACAGGAAAGCAAATTCATTAAACAGGGTGTTTTACCTTGGCGATCTGCAGTAATACAATGCAGTGCTTGATGGATTCTATCATGCTCTGAAAAACAGAGACACAGGAAGTTAAACTCTGCTTCAAAAGAGGTCCTGTTGCTGAAGGTAATCACTGCATCAAAAAGCACCCAACACTCACACAGGTGGATTCCTTTAGGTTTTCGATTTTCTGTAGGAAACACAAAAAATTGGAATTAAAAAAAAAGAATTCAATACGAAGGAAAGAAAAGCCAATATTTCTCAGGGGTAAGTATTGCCAGTCCATTACTGAGCAGACCAGTTCATTAAACTCTACAGCCCGAAGACGTGGGACGTCCTATCCTGACTAGAGAATTCTAATCTCTCCCGTCCCAGAACACGTCACAGTCCTCACAAATGCGTTGCCCGGGGGATAGACAAATCAAACCCCACTGCACCATAACAGACTCCCTGGGTGATCTACACAGCCTTCCGGTGTTCAGAAGGCATTGCTGTCTGATGTGGAGAGGGCGGCTTACTTGACGCGACTCATCTTCTCCACAGTCCTTAAGTTTATCCTCAAAAAGCTGCAGGGGGGAAGAAGCAGAGTAAGAGCAATTAGAGGCTGAGGTGTGCAGAGTCAGAGTCGGCGAGGTGCGCGGGCAGAGTCAGAGTCGGCGAGGTGCGCGGGCAGAGTCAGAGTCGGCGAGGTGCGCGGGCAGAGTCAGAGTCAGCGAGGTGCACGGGCAGAGTCAGAGTCAGCGAGGTGCACGGGCAGAGTCAGAGTCAGCGAGGTGCACGGGCACAGTGAGTCAGCGAGGTGCACGGGCACAGTGAGTCAGCGAGGTGCACGGGCACAGTGAGGTGCGCGGGCAGAGTCAGTCGGCGAGGTGCGCGGGCAGAGTCAGAGTCGGCGAGGTGCGCGGGCAGAGTCAGAGTCGGCGAGGTGCGCAGGCAGAGTCAGAGTCGGCGAGGTGCATAGGCACAGTGAGGTGCACAGGCAGAGTCAGAGTTGGCGAGGTGCACAAGCAGAGTCAGAGTCGACGAGGTGCGCAGGGACAGCCCAACAGAGTGAACATTGTTGATGGGCCGCTTCTCACATATGAGAGGGGAGAAGTTGTCACCGATTGGAGAAAGCGATGAAAGTCACACAAGCACCCGAAAAGCTTACTTTTAATTGGTCAATCAGAATCTGCAGGTAGGCGTCGGCCTCCGCAAGTTTCTTGTCAAAATCCTGAACACTGGGAACCTGCCCGGTCTCTGCCTCCTGGATAACAAAGACAGACAGAGAGGAGGAAGAAAAGAAAAAGAAAGGTGTCAGAAACAGCTTGTGTTACACCAGAGGCTGAATCCTGGAAGACCTGGACATCCCAACATAATCACCGCAGCTAATGAGACCAATAGCGCCTGTGCGCCGGGGAGCATTGACATAAAGTGACCAGATAATCCAGATCCAATCAATACGTTGTGTTCCTGGCTAATGACGTGCAGAAAGGCCAGCAGCCCCGGGCTGTCTAACGTTAGACAATACAGAAGTTACAGGCGTGGAGAGCTTCTGTGTTCCCACTGATCTAAAAGTGTCCAGAGCAGATGTAAGCAACCGTTCTTGGGTTTAACACAATGCAGCTGAATGGGCACAGCACAGAGCGAAGACAGACGTGCGCTACGACGGAGACTAGCTGTTCCACGACTCTCACAGAGTAAACCCAGAGAAGCCATCAATGCCAGGAGAACCTCAAGCCAGTCTCTTCTATAGCCCGTGTGGGGTGGGTGGTTTACAAATCTTCATGTTTTATCCTCCCCTGTTCTAGGGCTTTCCAAGGATAAAAAGTAGTCTTAATAGCTTCAAGAAGAAGAAAAAATAAAAAGTGAAAAATGTCAGAGCTAAAACAACATAAATAAAAAATATATATGGGAATGTATGTCCCAGTCAGTTTGGGAGGACAGGTGCTGAGAGTATAACAGTGGCATTGATTGGTGGATTGTCATCCTTTAACCCCCACACCTGCGTACATGTGCAGCACGTTTAAAAGAATGGAGCCCCACAGGGTGACAAACATAACTCTGGGTATTCCAGACTGTGTTGTGACGCAGTGACGTTACATAACGTCTCTTTATGTCTACATAATCACTCCCTGCCCTGAAGTTAAATAAAACCAGTCCACACACACAAAAGTATAACTACTGTATTAATGAAGAATCAAACCTTTATGTACCTAGGTAACTTCTCAGTGCATGGACAGGCTTAAATAAGCACAAGCAAATGCGTAATACAGATAACTCAATTTACACATTCCCTCTCCAGTTCACCTTCCTCCCTCTCCAGCCTTCTCCAGTTCACCTTCCCCCCTCTCTAGCCTTCTCCAGTTCACCTTCCTCCCTCTCCAGCCTTCTCCAGTTCACCTTCCTCCCTCTCCAGCCTTCTCCAGTTCACCTTCCTCCCTCTCCAGCTCTCTCCAGTTCACCTTCCTCCCTCTCTAGCTCTCTCCAGTTCACCTTCCTCCCTCTCTAGCTCTCTCCAGTTCACCTTCCTCCCTCTCCAGTTCACCTTCCTCCCTCTCCAGCTCTCTCCAGTTCACCTTCCTCCCTCTGCAGTTCACCTTCCTCCCTCTCCAGTTCACCTTCCTCCCTATCCAGTTCTCTCCAGTTCACCTTCCTCCCTCTCCAGCCCTCTCAAGTTCACCTTCCTCCCTCTCCAGTTCACCTTCCTCCCTCTCCAGCCCTCTCCAGTTCACCTTCCTCCCTCTCCAGCCCTCTCCAGTCCTCTCCAGTTCACCTTCCTCCCTCTCCAGCCCACCTTCCTCCCTCTCCAGCCCTCTCCAGTTCACCTTCCTCCCTCTCCAGCCCTCTCCAGTTCACCTTCCTCCCTCTCCAGTTCTCTCCAGTTCACCTTCCTCCCTCTCCAGTTCACCTTCCTCCCTCTCCAGTTCACCTTCCTCTCTCTCCAGCTCTCTCCAGTTCACCTTCCTTTCTCTCCAGTTCACCTTCCTCTCTCTCCAGCTCTCTCCAGTTCACCTTCCTTTCTCTCCAGTTCACCTTCCTCCCTCTCCAGCTCTCTCCAGTTCACCTTCCTCCCTCTCCAGCTCTCTCCAGTTCACCTTCCCCCCTCTCCAGCTCTCTCCAGTTCACCTTCCCCCCTCTCCAGTTCTCTCCATTTCACCTTCCTCCCTCTCCAGTTCTCTCCAGTTCACCTTCCTCCCTCTCCAGTTTACCTTCCTCCCTCTCCAGCCCTTTTAAGTCCATAGAATTCAATATGTTAGAATATCAAGCTGATCTGATGAACAACCTAAAAAGAACCCACAGAACCGCTTTCCTTGCCTATGCTTTGCGGGTTCCATCGACCACACAGTGGTAGTTAAGGTAATGACCACTGTAGAGTTGACCACAACGAGGTTCTCACCGGACAAACACTACACGCATACAGTTCAAGGTCACTTTTACAAACATATCCATCAAACCAGATCAGTCAAAGACGGTTAAATCCACACCTTGTTCTGACTCGCACCACAGAATGAGTCAGAGATATTGTGTAAACAATTGCATCACAGCCCCTTATCGTAAAACAGGAAATATCACCGTCATACCAGACGTTAAACTTTTAAAATGACAACTCTACAGCAATGACAAAAAAAAAACAGTAACTGGTGCTGGTAAATATAGCGGACATTCAAAACAACGCCTGTCTGACAGTATTAGTAGAGGTCTGGCAAACAGAAACAAAAGTGTAGTTACTTAATTAACACACCCGCCAAGAGTTTCTTCAGTCTCTGTTGTTTTAAAAGGGGAGAAAGTGACCCGCACAAATCAGACACTGCACAGGACAAAGGCAAAACACCCCCCCCCCACGCCCCCACGCGGGGCCTGTACCCCATTGTGTCAACACTAGCACATTTTCCCTGTCGACGGGATCTTTCTGCCTCAGCAGACCTGCAAATAAGCCCGGGGAGAGAGAGAGAGAGTATGGCGACTGCCGTTTCAGCAAAAAGTCGGTACCTACTGCTCCACAAAACGCAGCCCCCGAGCCCCAAACAAACAAACTGTGGTTAAAATGAACGCTAAAGCTCTGAAGACACCACCCCCCCCCCCCTCCCCCCACACCACACCCCCCTCACAGCAAACAACCCGAGCGGATCACAGTGGCAGCATCGCTCCGGAATGCCTCTGGGAAAAGTGGTACTTACAGAACGTAAATCTCTGCGTGACATGCCTCGTCAGACACAGCAGGTCAAAACCAACGTCAGCCCCCGCCTCCCCTCCCGTCCCCTCCAAGAAAGCACTTTTTATGGTCTCGCGCTGTAACAGCTGCACAAAAAGTTTAGCACAAAGAGACAGAGGCAAGAATCCAGTCAATCAAACATCCGTCCAGCAAAAACGGTATCCTCTCCTAAGAGGAAGTAGAGTCAGCTTGCTCAAAAAAAAAAAAGAAAAAAAAAAAAGGCTTACTAAAGCTTCTGAGTGACGCACACAAACAGCTGCTGTGATTGGATAAGTCTCCCAGACAGACACGGGACTGATATAGCAATCCCAGCTCTGATTCGCTGTGGAGCCACGTGACTCTCTGACCCCGAGCTCACCCAGAGCTCCTGAGAGGGCGAGGGAGGGTAGAGCAGTCAACGGGATGATGAAAGTGGCAGAGAAGAAAGGAAATAGAAGAATATAATAAAGATGAAAATGGGGAGTGGTGTATAGTGTTAGAGTGCATCTCAGGGCTGTGCCTGTACTGGACCGAGACCCAGGAGAATAACTCTTCCCTAAGAGGGATTGGCTACTCATTAACAGAAGCCTCGGTTTAATTTCACTTTCACAGGAATCACCACCTCCCTCGCTCTAGTGTGCTTAAGATACAGCAGTCCTTTCTAAAGGGACAAGTTTGCAGTGGATAAACATTTTTTTTAAATTAAATTAAAAATTAACACCAATGGCAGAGAACGTATTCAATTATTCAGTCATAATTCAAAAAGGTGGCATGTGCCAGGTACACTTAGAGATTTCTAAAATCTAATCGGTATACAAGTAAATGAATCATTCCGCAGCAGAGCGGTCAAGGTGCTCTGTATAAAATAAACTGGTGTATAACAATAACTGTTTGGGTATCAAAATCATCAAGAGATTCATTAAAAGCGTAAAGAATTTCAAAACCCCGAAAACAATGTCCTCAGAATGACTAAACATTGCATACCGCGATTAGCATAAAATTACCTTCCAGGACATTGTGATCTCTGAAAGCGTAGGATGAATAAAGGTGTAAAAAAAAAGTACATCAGTAAGGCAAGAAGAGAAAACAGAAATTTGGATGTGGCCAAGCGGAGTGGTAGCAGGCGCTTAAGGTGGTCCGGTATTGAGGTTAAAGCCATAATTTTATAGAACATATACCGTCATTACTTCAGCTATCCTACAGCGCATCCTGTGACATTTCTGTCGGTGCCTCCTTAAAAACACTTCCTGTGCCCCAAAGTGAACCCCGCTCTACGGATGTGGACTGGAACGCTCCACCCAACCGAAGTGCACGAGGGTTGGGGTTGAGGTCGAGGTGAGAAGCACAAACCTCCACGTGCCGTCTCCAACGGCCGCACTTTTAAGCCCTGGAAGACAGCATGTAGGCCTGAGATCTAAACTGGTATCAGGCAAATACAGATCTGATCCATCTCACATAAGGGGCGATATAGTTGACTCGCCTCTGATCAAGTAGCCCTCTGTGGAATCCGGACAGTTCGTAAAAAGTCTAGTCAAATTAATTTAATCGCCCGCGGAACTTCACATTGCATCATCCATTTGCATTAGCACGCCCTCGATTTTCGCTATTCGCTTATACAGCTGGATATATATTGAAGCAACAGTCGATTTCACGTTCGAGGCTACGACGGCAATGTCCGTCCTTAGGTTTGAGCATGGCGAGCTTCTTGGTCCAACGCGGATGACGTCGCCGCTAAGCCAGGCCTGCAGAGGGAACACGCCGTTAGTCCCTACCTGGAGCTGGAGAGCGTGTCGCAGAATCGTCCCCTCTAACGCATCGATCCACTTTTCTCTCTCATCCGCGTCGCGCGCTGAGGAGAGACAAACGCTGGTTAATCGGAGCAGACCCCGAAACGGAGACCAAGGGCAACAGGAGAGGAGCCCGTGCAGCAACAGCATCCGATTGGCTGCAGTCATGTTGTTTTAAATGGACTCCAATTGGTTAAGTAGGTCAGGTGATGGTGGTCTGTTTGTAACAATATGTAATACATCAGTAGGACTTCAAAAGGAAAGCCACAGAACAATTAAAAAATGTAAACTGGGTATCTTTTACAGTTGTGTGGTCATTACAACAATGTGAGGCTGTTCCGAGCCTCAGTATACTTTAAATAAAGTATATTTTTCAAATACACTGATCCAATTATATGATTTTCTGACCCATTTAATGACACAAGTTTTACAATGGTTTTAATTTAGCAAGGAAGCCATGTTTCAGTACCTAAGCAAATACGGACATTTAATTAACTGTCATAAAAAGACAAATTTTCTGTGTTTTTTAAATGACAGCGCAAGCTAACTTTTTTTGATTTGATGATTTTGGCTTTGCAACCCGTACATCCCTGACGTAGCATGACACCGTGGCCCGTTTTAGTTTTGGGACCAGGATTCATCCAAACAGCGCTTTACCGCCTAAAGTACGAATGGGACTCCTCAAACCTCAGGCCAATTTGTTTGCGATAAACAGATGGTTGCTAAACGAGTGTCCCTTTGAGGAGACGTGGTTTGCATTTCCAATCCAAAGATGAAGATACAAAAACGCCGGATTAGATCTGACGTTTTGTTACATTTGACATTATCACAATTACATTTTTATTAAAAGGCCGACTGGTCACCCTGCACCATGAATATCCGCACACAGGGAGTGACGGCCAGTTAGCCTTTTTCACACTAGCCTGTAAGCCAAATGCCTGCAATACCCCACACCGGTGTGACTTCTGCACAGCCGCCCACAACGGGCTCCGCTGACAACAGCTGCCCCTAACATGGGAGTGGAGATGAGCGCCAAGTCTTCCGCTCAACTAAAATCACAGCGCCACATATGGGGAGAATGGGGACAACTTCTTACTCTTAAACCCGGAGTCCTGGCCACTACATTCTCCTTTTGTCAGTTTGCAAGTTAGACCTAGAAGTGCAATTTCCTTGCTTTCCTGAAAATACTCCATATTCATAAGACCTATGAAATATTACTGCTAATATAGAATTTATGTTCATCATGCAGTTCCCCTCATTTTAAATTTGAAACTTGAAAAACACCCGCTACATCCCAGCATTAAAAAACATCACACCCTATAGCAACATAGTACGGTAAAGTAAAACCACTTTAGAAACTGATTCACAGGGAATTAGTAAGGGACTACACACACTCTACTCTCCAGAAAATGAAAGACATCACCAAAAACTCTGAGCATCTTCACTCACGGCAAAACAAAGTCCGACCGTACACACATTTTAAACACTAGAAGACCCAGCGTGGAGCGAGGGTGGAGAGAGATGAGGGTGGAGGTGGAACGAGGGTGGAGAGAGGTGAGGGTGGAGTGTGGTGAGGGTGGGGGTGGAACGAGGGTGGAGAGAGGTGAGGGTGGAGTGAGGGTGGAGAGAGGCGAGAGTGGAATGTGGTGAGGGTGGGGGTAGAACGAGGGTGGAGAGAGGTGAGGGTGGAGAGAGATGAGGGTAGGGGTGGAACGAGGGTGGAGTGTGGTGAGGGTGGAGTGTGGGGGTGGAACGAGGGTGGAGTGAGGCGAGGGTGGGGGGTGGAACGAGGGTGGAGAGAGGTGAGGGTGGAGCGAGGTGAGGGTTGGGGTGGAATGAGGGTGGAGAGAGGCGAGGGTGGAGAGAGGTGAGGGTGGAGAGAGGCGAGGGTGGAGCGAGGCGAGGGTTGGGGTGGAACGAGGGTGGAGAGAGGTGAGGGTGGGGTGGTGAAGGTTAGACACCTTGAAGAGAAGGGTCCTCGACGCAGCTCCACGCGCACTGGGCTTTGAAAAGCAGGCTTAAATGGCAGCCGGCGGCAGGCAGCGCTTCCCAGACTGACTATCAGCTATTATTCCTCAAGAATTCCCCAAGGTTGCAGAAACACAAAGCACTGCAGTTTTTAAAAAGACAGCCGCTATTTCTGCATGGCGCAGAGATCCTATTCTGCAAAGGAATCCTTCAGTGCTACATACCTCAGAAAGAAAGTGGTTTAATATGCACAGACCTAAATGTCTTTTCCTGGGTGTGTGTCTGCGTGTGTGTGTGT
>JAOYSI010012599.1:3022-15516 GCA_025775065.1 Hiodon alosoides | reverse complement strand
GAAATCGTCACTAACCATCACCACACCCACCTCCCCCCGCACAAACGGGGACCGGGGAATGGGAGGAGGAGGAATCCCTGGGTGGCAGGGAAACGACAGCTTGCAGTTCCTTCAAAGTGGGGAACACAAGCCCCCCCTTTCCAGCACAAACACACCTACATTTGTATGCAAAGGTTCTTCATTTTGGAAACGATAATATATGGGGTCAACATTATAGTCACACAATGCAGAGTGCAGAGTGAACAAGAAGTTAAATTCGTTCTTAGGCAAAGTGTTGCAAAACTCAACATGGGTGTGATTTAATATGTCTCAAACATATTAGGAAGGCTAGGTTTTACTTTTACAAACGTATTTGGGTGCATGGACCCGACTCAGATGGCGCCCCAACGTGATGAGAGCTGGTGGTCCATTAGTCACATGGATCTGGGACAAAGCAGAGACCTCAGGTGACTCTCTGGACACGCCCATTTCATGGCCATGACTGGAATGATCAGGGTACGGAGGGAGAAAACGCCAAACGCCAACAATGGAGAGAGTTTGTATTTCTGACTTAAGCTTAAAAAGAGACAGATCAGCTGTGGCCAATCCAAAGAGGGGTCTCATCTCCAGTCTAGTCCTAGTATCAGTAACCAATAATTGAACTGCACTGTCTCCCTAACCTTTAACCCCGCTCTGCTCTGATTACCTTATTAATCAGTTTTATTTTACATGCGTTTAAGTTCTCTTGACTGCCTCTGGGGTCAGGGAACAATTTTCCAGTTTTTATTGACAAAATTCTATTCTATTTGACAATTTCTATTTCTAAGTTACGTGTAAAACCTACAGCACAAATCATATCACTGTGGTAATACTAACCTGGTTATTTCCACTGTTCGGTGCAGATTCTCTCTGCGTGTTTTAGAGACTAATAAAAAGTCACTTTTCAACGATTATTGAGAGAATACTGCCATCTACTGGTGCAATATCAACAATTTCAACTTTAAACTACTACTAGAAGGTCTTCAATGTTCACCTTCAGAACAAATAAATAAAAACAAATTACATTAATTACATTTAAAAAAATAATTCTGATAAATAAAACAAAACGCATCCATTTTTCTTCTTTAAAGGTGTCAGATTTGAAAAGAAAGTAAAACAGCTTTAGACTTTTTTTGAAAAATAGCAAAAGCACGGACCGACAAGGAGGAAGGATTTACATGTGATGAAAACAAGATCAGATCCCGATAGGCTTGAGGAACCAAAAAGAATTAGGAAACCTCCGAGTGGCCGATTCTGGGAATGCAGAGAACATCCAATAAAGGTAAAGACTCACTGACCCGGAGCCGCACACAGCCTCTTCGGGAGCCGCGCATCATCTTGTCCTTGGACTGAAAAACAGAATCAGAAGTCAAGCCCTCCAGTTTGGCCCAGGAGAACACGAAGTAGGAAAGGAAGTCACAGCGACATTACATCAATTAAATTACAGTCTAATTTTAAGTATTTAGATGTTGATAATAATTACAATTTGTATTTATTTATTAGGAACTACATTAAATTGACAGGCATTAGTTTTGTACAGGGTTTCAATAAACCATCCATTCAACGGAATTAGCTTATGTAGGAAAGGTGTGTCTTGACTACAAGAAACTACCGCAATTAAGTTATAAATCAGAACAAGGTTCGTACACTCAACAGCTAGATCATGTTCAAAGCAATAGTTCACTATAGTCAATATCACGTTAACCGAACCAACCGAAATTCAAACAACGGTTACTCGCGAGTAATATAACAGATAGAAAAGACAGATTAAACCGTACGACTATTCTTAAGTACAGCCAACGGAGTTATTGTTCTAACTTGCCACCTTTTATCACGTGTGTTTTTGTTTGAAATGAAAATAATTCAGCTGGCTATTCTAGGGAGAAGTACTGGCTTTTCCACATTCAAGTCTGACAGGGTCAAGTTTGAAGTGTTCGGGGTATATAGCAATACAAGCTTTTACACAGGCAGACACCGATTTTTTCAAGTCGTTTATCAAGCTAACTGAATATTTGAAGTGGCATGGTGCTTAATGTAAAATCGAAAGAAAAAAAATTAATAAATCATAGATCATGTGACAAAAACATACCAGCTCAAAATAGGGCATTTTGTTGGTCCAAGCACTTCCTTTTTAGCGAGCCTAGCAAGCTAAAAGAAAACGCCCAGATATATATAGATGTATCTAGCCCGCATTCTGGTTCGTTATTTTACCTACCAAAGAATTATTTCTGCCTTGGCACAAGTAATTACTAAGCAAATACCGCTACTGACAGTGGTCTGGTGAGGGCAGTTCGCTTCAGAAACATCGACAAACTTGTCTTTGTGCAAACGTTAAAGTATACTTCAGTCTAAAACGAGCATATTGTTTTTTTAAAGACATAACGAAGATATGCAAAAATAAATAATAACATTATCAGATATAACCACCTAAAAATTAAACAAAACAAGCAGTTGGTCTTTGCACGCCCACAACAAATAATTTGCCATTTGCCCTTCAACTCTCCGCGTTGACAAGTCAGGAGTCCAATCACTATACATCCCGCCCCCTACTCGCCATCCGAGGCTCACAACTCCTGGTAACAGGCCTCCCTTCTTAGCTCAGCTGGTTAGTAGCGCTTACTTCTGCAATTGCAGCAGTGACAAACCCAGTCAGGGCTCAACACTTAAGCCACCCCCATAAACAGAACATACCGTGTAGTAGGACAGCAATCCCGCATTGTAGTCCAAAACAAACCATCGGTATTGCCAACCTTTCATTACGTTAGTCCATTTACTCAGCGGACCTTCCATAATTGACGCCATCTTTGTACCTAGCTTGCGATATGGAGGGGAGGAGCCTAAGAGAGCATAAATGTGTTATGTCATCACGTATCCAGAGGCAAGGGTGCGCTTAAAAGGATGGGTCAATACAGAGATACGGAACTACACGTGATATTACTGTAAAATGTTACGATGTTTAACTGAGGACCCCCCCACTTAGGTCTCACATCTTAAAAACATTTCAAAAATCGTGTGTAATTATAAATAAACATAAGATTTGCATTTCAATAAGTTATCTTTCACCATACTTAATAAAAGTATGACAACTAGAAGGGAACTCTTAAATACATTTACCCTGGTTTTACCTTCTCAGTTTTTTTGTTTAGTTTTTATTTACTTTTAATGCACATCTTTTCGAAACGTAACCCTTCGTGTACTCGCTTGGTTGGTTTGGATGTAATAAGTCAGCTGCAGAAACAGGAGAGGGGAACAGATCACATGTGAGGTTACAGGCACAGGCTGGACAAAATCCAAGGACCGGGCATCGCTGCATGTTTTATATCGCCAAAAAAGATTGTACAGAATCCAACAAAGTCTCGTGAAGCTATTTTTTAAAAGCAATTGCCGAATAAATCAATGTAATGCTTAATCTGATATAGCCCGTTACTTATTTTTGGTACTCATATTCATGTTCAACGCAATTTCCCTGATTTGTGTGTACAAGTACGGCCTGACGGTGGCTACGTATAACCATATATCATTCAACGTACTAAAATACGGCATGTTTTATCCAGGCTACCGAGTTTGGTGCATTTTACATTTTCTATCCATTGTATTCATGGTCTAAAACTAACCAAATAATCATTTCACAATCATATCTCAAGTTAGTTGGGCAAGTCCCAAACAAATTGCCAGATAAACCCGTATGACCTCATCGGAGGAATATGCACCCACTACGTAATATTCTCGTCCAGCTAAGTAGCTGGTAGTCTTTTAAAGCAGCCGGAAGACCAATTAGCCTTTTCTAGTGTAATTTAATGTGGAGTTAGGAGTTAGGAGTTAGGGTTTTAGAGTTAGAGATGTGCTCGTTTTACACCACGTTTCAATGAAAGGTAACATACCCCGGTAACAATTTTAACTAAATGATTCTGATAATCTAAAGTGAAATTATGCACCACAGAAATCTGACTGGAGAAAAAAAAAAGTCTGATGTGGCAAGAAATTAACACAACAAACATTCTTTATACTACAAACTCAAATTCATGGATTGTCTCACCACAAGGTTTGACAGTAAAACTTGAAAGGAACCGAACTGTGCGTCTCAATACCTCTAGGGAATTGACCCTTCCGTCCTGACATCTCCTCTTGAGTTCTCCCCTTCCACGTTCCACATTCTTCTGGGTCAGGAGTAACTGGAGGTGAATGCTTGGATACACACGGATGAGGTGCAGATCCGGAGACCCTGTACCATCTCCAACATGACCTGCCCAACAAATTCTCAAATTTCCATGCTCCAACCCTGTGAAAAGGGTCCCTTATTACATAGGACTCCCCATTAACAGTCAAATAAAATAAGACAGTCTGGTTTTGTTTTTCAATTTATTTTTTTTATTCAAAAAACAAATATGTTGGCAAATCAAGCCAAAAAGTTAGGACCCTGGTAATTTTTCGATTTTCATTTATTTTACTATTTACATCAAGTTTAACACTGACAAAAGTTCACAGTAATACAATATTTGTTGTGAGATTTAAATTAGAAACAAAATTTGCATTTTACAATAAAAAAAAAAGAATAAAATACTGGTAGTACTAATTTTGTTAACATTTGCCTTTTTAAATCCCTGTTAAAATTCACATATTTACAATTAAGAAGTGTTTAGTTTACATTGCACAAGTAGAGCTGAAGTGGCCTTTGGTATGAACAATGCTTACACAAGAAGTTATTCAGCACTATTAAAAACACCAGAGGGGGGCGCAGCCAGGAAATTACTTTCAGGTTCAAATCTACAACGATCCAAATAAATAAAACGGCAAGTTATACCTTTATAAAATTATATAAATGACCACCTTGGGCAAAACCCATGTCCTGCTACGATATATACAAACTCAGAAATGTAGAATGTTGTATGTTTGACAATAACCCAACCAAGCGACATGTAGATGGGCTTTGGTACTTGGCAGAAACTTCACGGATGTACATGGTTAGACAGAAGTTGCTTTTTCGGCAGGGGACCGTCGTTTATACAGGATTAACAGAAGCACCGTATTTTTTTTTCCGGGAAAAGAAGGGGGAACAGGAAGGTGGATGAAATGTAATTCCCTTTGCTGGTTTCTGAAGCCAAACCAACCAACCAGCGTAACGGAAACTTAAGGTGGGTATAGAGAACATGTGTAATTAATGCTACATGTTGCGCAACAAATTCTGGCAGGTGGACGGGTCACCCAAACACCAGCATCGTTACACAACAACAAAAACACGTCCTAACAACGATTGGCATGAAGTGCCCAGCTCTTGAATGAGACACAAAGCCCCAGGAGGACAGGTTTTATACCAGCAACCAAAACGCGAGCGATTCAGTTCTACTTTAATATAAAACAACGCCTACGTACGATAACATTTTTGTACTATTCTTTCTGACCTTACGTAGTGCAGCATAAATCAAATCTCATTCAGCAAAGTACCAACAGATTTGGAAAACCGCCTCGTAATTTGATTGCTCAAAAACCCCAAATTGCATCTAGAGTACATCTCTGCATGTCAGAAGAGACGACACACGGCGTCCGGAAAGGTGTACACAGGATCCTCTGGTGACCACAGATCCGATTATTGTAATAAACGCAAAACGATTGTAGTTGTGCCACTCGCATTTAATGTTAATGTTAAGAGAATAAAAAGAACTCTGGGCTCTTCGTGTGACGAGGGAAGATCGTAAATAATCTGCTCATCTGCAGTGTTGGTGGCAATGCCAACAAGACCGTTTGATGGCAGGCACTTTCTCCAGGACACAAGGGCACCGTTACACTTCAACTATCCCAACCAGTTATGGCTAAATTTAAACAACGAAAAACACGATTGTTCCTCATCACAGTTCATCCAGGGGATAAGGAAACTTGCGGGTGCAGATCTGGGGCATTTACGATTAAAAAAAAATACTGGCAAACGGTGCCACATTTGAGCGAAGGTTGGACAAGGGGATACTCAACCCCGCCTTCAAATGACGCAGAAGCAAGACAGACAAAAACAAAAAGCAGGACCGCTCCGTCACCTCAATCATTAACATGGTCAGACATTCATGTGGTTAGAACTGCTTTAAGGCATACATTCAGACTGAAGGAAATCACCGGTTTTTAACGTGCTTTCTGACCGACCTAGGAACCCCACACATGTTCTCTCTCACCTTCAGGCCTTGCCATTAAAAAAAAACAAAAAAAAACCACCACCAAGAAACTGTGTGGACTCAGTTCATTTTCCTGGGTTCGAAATAATGCAGTTTTGTAGGAAAAGAGAAAAGTATTTATGTGCCCCCCCCCCCCAAAAAAAAAAATTCTAAATTCAAGTTTCTGCATGAAGACATTCTATTGTCTAAATAATACATGATTGTTTGTGTGCTGAGGAAGAACTGAAGTTAGTGTTTAAAGCAGTTCAGTCGAGGAACCGCCATGGTTCTGTATGGGCGTCTACAGACTGATGACAGAACAGGGACAAAATGAACCAGTTTAGAGGATGTCAAGCACCAGTCGCGCGCGGTTCAAGTACTTCTGAACAAACAGAGGACACAGTCCCCAGCCAACTACCAAGCCCCATTCCCCAACCCCATTCCCCAGCCAACTACCCAACCCCATTCCCCAACCCCATTTCCCAGCCCCAACTACCCAACCCATTCCCCAACCCATTCCCCAGCCAACTACCCAACCCATTCCCCAACCCATTCCCCAGCCAACTACCCAACCCCATTCCCCAGCCAACTACCCAACCCCATTCCCTACACTCCCTGCCTCTGGGGCACACAAGACATACAGTACATAGACAAGGCAATCACAGGTAAAACTGTGACAAACAGGTAAAACTCTCATTATTATTAATTTCCCATTTAGTTCCACTGCACTGACTCCATTGTCCATCGACTTGTCAGAAAAGTCATTAACAAACGGAAACAAAACGTGTTTAGTAAAGATGACGTTTACTACGGGGGTGCTACGAACAGAAAGCCTTGTTAAAATACAGGCAGAAGGATAACTGAACTGGGCAATCCATTGGCATTCTGTCTATTCCTGTCAATACACTGCACCCATGACGGAGAAGCCCGTTGGGTTAAATTTGCCCTAGTCTTTCTGGGTTTTCATAGACAGCAATTTACAGTTATCCCTGACCATTTTAGCAACAGACAAAACAAAAAAGATTAAATAACAGATGGACCCCCTTGGATGTTTGGTACAAAGACGCACGTCTTTCATACAGAGACAGATGACCAGTAGTGTTCCCCACAGACTCGTAATGAATAATATCCGATTGTAAACAATGTGAGATTGGATGTGTAGTGATATTCTGAGGCACTGTCCCCCCGACACCTGAGATGGGGTCAGGGGAGGATTGCGTGGGCTACCTTTGTACCACGTCACTTATTTCCTTGATGCAGGCCTGTAAGTTGTCCAAGGCAGGACTGCTCCCACCGGGCCCGGATGAGGACGCCCGCAGCTCCTGCAGGCTCAGTTCCAGTTTGGCCACCGCCTCTCTGAAGGCAAACTTGTTGCGCGTCTGCGGGATGCAGTGGACGTAGGCTGAGCAGGAGTCCAGCAGCTGGTGCCCGGCGTCCAGGACCACACTGCTGGAGGATGGCTCCGGCCGGACGCGGAGCACGCTACTCAGGCTCTCCGCGCACTCCAACAGGGCCTCTTTACTCACCCGGTCCGGGAGCGCCTTCTCCGCCTGCGGCCGCGTCCGCCGCAGGGTCACCGCGGGGGTCGGGGACGAGACACCGGAACCGTTGGCCATCCTGAGCGGGGAAGGCGAGGGAGAGGGGGGGGAGGCAGAAGGCGGCAGAGGCACTTGAGGGGGTCTCCCGCTCCCTCCGCCTCCCACCGCCCTCCCAGGCCGTCTCGGTCCGTCGCCGTTGACCTCCGCGGGCTCCTCTGCCCCGTCCCCGCTGCACTGGGAGAGGGGCTGCTGGAGGAGGCGCGTGGTAGGCGGGGGTGGCGGGGCACACTTGGGCTTGACTAACCGGGGGCGGTCCCTGTCTGCCTGGTGCTCTGACAGCAGTTTGAAGCGGTTGCCCTGAGAGTCCATGGCCACCAGGTGCAGGTCGGCAGGGCCGTGCTTGAGGGTGGGGGAGATGAGCACGGGCACTTTGTGGTTGTGTGGGGGTGCAGACGAACCCGGACCTGATTTAGCGGGGGAGACCCAACCATGCCGGTCCTGGACCGCCGCCTCCTGACCGTCCCTCCCGGGCTCAGCCTCGCCGCCCACCCCCGGTGCCCTCTGGGCCGTCGGGGCTACGCCCAACCCCCCGGCCCCCTTGGGCAGCAGCTTGGCCTTGGGCCGGTCACGGATCTGAGCGGTGCCCTCGTCCATCTTGCGCAGGAGGGACGGGCCGTTTTCCGGCTGCGAGGTGGTGGAGGAGGTGCGCTCCAGTGGGGGCTTGCTGCGGTTTCGGGGCAGGGTCAACGCCATCCGCTCCAGGTCCGGCAGCCCCGCCGACATGGAGGACGTGGAGTTGGACCTGGGGAAGGGCTTTCCCCCGCCCCCGGCCTCCTCCGGTCCCGCCGGCTTCCCCGTCCGCAGCCCCAGGGTTTTCTTGATGAGGCGGGGGGTGAAGAGGCCCGCCAGGCCCACCCAGCTGCTGCTGCAGGCCGGGGCCTGCCCCCCGCTCCCTGATCCGGACGGGCTGTTCTTCTGCCCGAAGCTGGCGCCACAGCAGCGGGACTGGACGTGGTTGTTCTCTCCATGGGAGGGGGAGAAACCCGGGCCGTCTGGCTGGGGCGGGGCGACGAAGCCGGCCGGGGGCTCGTATTTCTTCTGCACCAGGGTCTCCATCTCCCCTTTGACGGAGCAGCTCCTCCTGGGGGGCGTCGGCAGGCTCTGCGGTGACGAGGAAGATGAGGGCGACTTCTTCTTCATGAAGGAGCTGAAGAAGCCCGCCTTGCGGTCCCGTGTAAAGGTGGTCTCGCGAGCTTCCTCCAACAGGCTGCTGGGAGACTTGTCCCGCTGTTTCCGAGGCAGAGCAGGGGAGCCGTCGCCAGCCAGCAGGCTTGCCGTTAGACCTTAGGAGAGACGTTTCAAAATTAAACACAGCCCAATGTCAGTCTGTATGTGCTCTATGGAGCTGAAAATGTTACTTAAACCTGATAAAAGGAACAAATGAGGACAGGGTGATCCATTAAATCATTTTGTCAAGTTTGTGGGTTTTCACTGCCCGGAAAGATTTTGGGGACAGTGTTATATAGGCATATTTCAAAACAAAACTCAACGCACAATGACACAATGAGTTTAAGCCTTTAAAAAAAAAAACGCATTTAAAAGGATTACCTCGCCTTTAACATTTTAAAGGGTTTTTTATTGTTCTGAGATTCAGAGAGTTCAGACTGGAGGAAGCCGAGTGCTCAGGCCAATGTGTCTGCTCATTGGGACTCTCCGGTCCGCCTGTTGTTTACCTGAGGCGGAAGTGTGGCCTGTGAGGGGGTCCTGTCTCCCGTTCAGCCCCTCCTCGCTGTACTCCCGGTTGTCCCCGTGCTTCTTCAGCGAGCGGGACTTGGAGGGCAGAACGGGCATGCCCGGGCCGAAGGGGCAGGGGGAGGACGCCGCCGTCTTGCCCAGCTCCTCTGCCACCTCTGTGGATCACCAACACAGGTCAGCAACAAGGGAACACATACAGGCCACAGCACATCAGATATCCGCTAACTGGCTAACGAGGCACCGTGCTACACCCTCATTTTAAAACGTGCTTTCATGTCATGTACTGTATTTCATAAAGCCACGTTCTCGCAGACACCTGTTCAGGAAAACTGCAGCGGAAATTCTATGCTGGGCGAAATGCTTTTTGGTTCAAAGCTGGTGTACCGTTAACGTGAAGGCCGAGCGACTGTCGATAACTTCTCTCCTGTGCTGAAGACAGACAGCACGTCTAAAGCAGGAGCAGCAGCCAGGAAGAAAAGTAAAGTAAAGCCTTTTCCGTTTTCAGTGGAGGGTGAAGACCAGCACCGGGTCATTGTATTTGGTAGGCTCTGGAGTACTGCCGCAAGAGGTTTACACAACAGTACTAACAGCACCAACGCCCACAGGGGTAAAGGACGGGGCTTAAATTGGAAAAGCTGTCAATTGCCACCATCCACCACGATGTCATTTTATTCTGGAAAGTGCTGGTCTACACATTTGCAGAAGCTCTAATGATTCATTTAGGACCAGAGATTTTTAAACAAGGCTGTAAGAGGCTCCAGACGACGATCAGGAGAAGTGTGGCCCTACCTTCAGAAATGCTGGAGTCATGGAACATGGTCTCAAACGCCTGGTGCGTCTCGGTGAAGGAGGGGCGATCCAAGGGACTCCACTGCCAGCCTGAGACCACAAAAACGGAAACGGACAACTCAAAAAGGGTAGCCCACTGGTGTTCGCAATGCCATAGAAAAGTCCCCTCAGGTACAAGACATTACGCCCTCTCTTCCCATAACAGACACATCCAGTCCGCTCTGCTGCAACCTTACTCAGTCAAAAGCCTGGGCCCTGACAATGGGCTCTTTAAAACTTCAGTATTAACCACTCCCCAGCTTACAGAGATAGACAGCTGCCTTTAGAGATCAGCGTGAGATAAGTTGGGAGGAACAGCGTCACTTACAGGCCCTCATCAGCTCGTACACCTTGGGAGGACATCCTTCGGGCTGCTCCATTCGGTAACCCTTCTCCAGTAGGTCGTACACCTGAGACAGGTCGATCCCTGGGTAGGGGGACATGCCGTAGGTGGCGATCTCCCATAGCAGCACTCCGAAGGCTGAGAGAGGGGAAGAACCAGTCAGGTCAAACTCTCACTCTGACAGCAGCATCTGAAATCTTCCCTTCCAGACCACAGACACACATCGGTTTCCCCCCCCACCCAGTGACCCAGATGCGTGTATACGGGTTCAGACTCCACCCACCCCAGACGTCGGACTTGATTGAGAAGGTGTTGTAGGCCAGGCTCTCCGGGGCGGTCCACTTGATGGGGAATTTGGCGCCGGCGTGGGCCGTATAGGTGTCGCCCGTCATCAGCCGGCTCAGGCCAAAGTCCGCCACCTTCACCACATGGTTCTCCCCCACCAGACAGTTCCTCGCAGCTAGGTCCCTGAGAGGGAGAGTTTGGGAGTCGGGAGAACCTCGCGCTGGTTTTGAAGGTTTGTGGCCCCAATTTCAACCGAGAAAGCCCCACCAAATACCCACTAGATTTATTCACGCAGTTATTCCACTCATAATCAGGGCTCCAATTCCTTCAAAAGCTATTTTACAGAAATAGACCTGAGCGCCTTCGTCTTAACTGAGATTGAAATGTTTATGGGCTAGAAATGGGCTAACAGCGAAACTGAACAGATCAACACAAGCTGGAAACTAAGTTAAAATGTGTTTAAATAGGAACAGTGTGTAAATCTGTCTGTTAAAATGTGTTTAAACAGGAACAGTGTGTAAATCTGTCTGTTAACATGTGTTTAAACAGGAACAGTGTGTAAATCTGCCATACTGACCAGCCTGGTGGTTTGGTGAATTAGTCCAGGCAAGACAACGAGACAGAAACGAACCCATCAGGTGCTGTAACGTGCTGACGGGGGAGTTTACGGGAAACCGTGGAGATTTCAAAGATCCTGCTCAGCCAAACAATAAGCAAGCTTCACGTGCCTCCCAGCTAACGCAACGCAACGCGTAGCACAGCGTGCCAGTGCCTCACCGATTAAGACCGAAAGTACGGTCGAACTTATTATCAACTGATATGGCTTACGGTTTAACAATAAGACCTGTGTACACATTCACTGGCAGGGCTGTCATTAAATGATATGTAGGAGCAGGACATGCAAGGGTTTTCTTCGATGGCTTAAAATGACCTGACGTATTACTGAAGAGTCAAATCTGTCACAATCATATGGAGATCAAACCGAAGTTTGGGTATCACCTTAAGGTATGTGTGTAATAAGCAGATGCTACACGCTAAAATTATTTTAAACTCTGGTTTATAATTGGCACAAATGCAACCTGTAATATTTTCCCATCTTGGCTTGTTGTAGCTAGATTTTTCAACCCTCACTTCCAGAATGTTTGCCAGAAAGAAAACAAACAGTGAGAAATAGCGTTCTCACCTGTGGATGAAGTTCTTCTTCTCCAGGTACTCCATGGCGGAGGAGATCTGCGTGGCCATGTAGAGCAGCACCACGGCGCTCACCTCCTGGCGGTCACACTCGCGCAGGTAGTCCAGCAGGTTCCCGTGGGGCATGTACTCCGTCACGATGTAGAAAGGGGGCTCCAGAGTGCACACACCTGTGAACGGGAGAGAGAGGGACACACACACAGATATTAGTGCCACCCTGACAGAGGACCTGCCCTCTACATTTTGGATAGATAAAAGTTTGTCGATAAACCGAGGCACTGACCAGGCAGCTGCACAAGGTTAGGGAATGGGGTGGGTAAACCGAGGCACTGACCCGGCAGCTGCACAAGGTTAGGGAATGGGGTGGGTAAACCGAGGCACTGACCCGGCAGCTGCACA
>JAOYSI010012588.1:2527-38128 GCA_025775065.1 Hiodon alosoides | reverse complement strand
TGCAGCGGTTGTCGGAGGTGGAGACGGAGCTGGCCAGTTTGATCCTGAAGCACCAGTGGTTGGAACAGGACAAGCAGAGACTTCTCAAGGAGGCAGAAGAGAAAGCGCAGAAGGTAGGGGCCAGATTCTAGGTCTGCATGGTGAATCGCCGTACGTCTTAAACGGGCTACACTGTCCTACCGGTATCCTGAACTCACTCACTTTGTTGGAAACCTCTCTCTGGCTATCGGGTTGATTAGATGTGTGGTTTTTGTGTGGTGGTCCTTTCCTGCTTTACAGGGAGAGAAGCTCCTGGAGTCTCTGTCTTCTCTCAGCAC
Source organism: Hiodon alosoides (assembly GCA_025775065.1). NCBI lineage: Eukaryota > Metazoa > Chordata > Actinopteri > Hiodontiformes > Hiodontidae > Hiodon > Hiodon alosoides. Next base: position 37,811 of record JAOYSI010012588.1, on the reverse strand, counting down.
TGAGATGGAGCAATTGCGATCCCAGGTCCAGGCTGCTAGTCTGGACAGAAGTCTACATGCACAGGAGCTGGCCGCCAACCAGAGGATGCTGCAGGACACCACAGCTAAGGTAAAAACCTGCTTTTTGAAAATCCAGTATCTAAACTTTACCACCGACATTAGGAAAAGTAGGTTCCACAATTTGACTATACAAATCACGTTGCCCTCTGACTTTTACCACCACATTATTTCAGTTTTAGCTATTTTAATTTTAAGCCTTTATTAAATATTCATATTCTGTATTAGGTTTCTCATAATAAACTATACTATGTGCAATAAACGTTTGATTAGGTTTGCATAATTGATGTATGCATATTCATACATTAATCAACACACTATGGCATTAAGCCATTCAGATTTTAATTGATAAATTTGTCTAATTAAATAATATAAATGCACACACTTCAGGGTTGAGTGGATCTTGAACCACTATGTATCAAAAGCCACTAAATTATTTTCTTTTGTGCTTTGAATTGGGGCACATCTACGACCAACTGCAGTTTTTCACAGTCCTGTGGTACGTCAAGGGTTAGTTTTCAGCCTTATTTTTGGTCCCGGATATTGGGATGTTTCTGTGCCAGGTGCGGGAAATGGAAGCCAGTGTGGAGAAGCTGCGTTGGGAGAAGGAACAGCTGAGCGTGGCCCAGAAGCTTCGGGAGGACGGGGAGACCCAGGCCCTGCGCTGCCAAAACCAGGAGCTTCTCCACAAGGTGACTAATCACATCTCTGTCCAGCCAGGTTACGCAGCCAGTCCCCATCAACCGGCTGTTTTTCTCATTGGATAAGAGATTGAAAACCAGATGGAACATGTGATGTGGGGGTGTTATAAACATCTGATGTACAGAATGAAATATCAATGGAAATTATGAATTAGATTTTTTGCTTTCTCGGTAGTTGACAGATTAATTTTCAAATAGTGACAAGTTGTTCGATTTTATATGGTTAGGACGGTGCATAATGATCCCCTTCGTGTGTCCCCAGGTGAGTCGACTGCAGGTGCAAGAGGTGGAGGTTCAGAGGGTGACCCAGGAGTGCCTGATACTGAAGACCAAACAGGCACACCTTGAGAATGAGCTGCTGGAAGCCCAAGACCAGGTGAGTTCCCAACCACACACTAAACTCATTTAACTTAACACTGGTGAAAGAGAAAGGGCTCGACACCATTGCCGCTGCATTTAATCTTGCCAAGTACAATTTATAGATGAGCACAACTCCTAATTAATGAAAACGGTTGATTCGAACAAAAAAAAATGTTCCAAAATGCAATTAATACAAGCAGAAGTGTCCTCATCCAGCCTGTCCTGGGACTTGAATCTCAAAACTTCAGAAGCCTGTTCCCTCTATTCAAGAGCGCTGCCTATTGACCTGTAGTGACCTTTTGAATTAGCCTGAGCACCGGAAGAGTGATTTTTTTTCTTCTTCTGCTGATACAGTGCCTGAAGGCTGAGGCAGCCCTTGCCCAGGCCCAGGCCCGGCACAGCAGGGAGACGCAGAAGGTGAGGGAGGAGGCGAGTGCAGGGCCCAGAGAGCAGCTAGGCCAGCTGCAGGCCCGTCTGGCAGAGGAGCAGCGCCGCGGAAAACAGCTGGAGGAGCATCTGCACAGCCAGGCCCGGCAGGCCAGCACACAGATGGTACTACAGCAGGTACTACAGGCCAGCACACAGATGGTACTACAGCAGGTACTACAGGCCACCCCTACGCGCACACACCCACGGTACGGCTGTCCCCATGCAGCACCAGCACACAACTTTCCCAGGGGTCAGACTTGGACTGAGTAGCCCTGGACTTTTATATAGATGCATCTGGATTTAGCAGATAACAGATACATCCAATACACAAGGAAAATGCCTTTTTTTATACTGCAACATTCTGTCTGCTTGTCTCCCTGCTTACTTAGGAGCATTATGAGAAAGTGATGAGAGACACAGAGGAGAAGATGGAGGAGGTAGAGAGAAAACTAAAGAATCTCCGCATGCTGCTACAAGAAAAGGTTAACCAACTTAAGGAACAGGTAATTTCCTAGTGTTCTGCCCATGATGCTATGCTAAAATATCAGCAATAGAGATGACGTATTCCCATCTCCCTCCCTCCCATAGCTGTCCAAGAACACCACAGTGGACCTGCTTCTGAAGGACCTGTATGTGGAGAACTCTCAGCTCATGAAGGCCCTACAGGTGACAGAGCAGCGGCAGAAGACTGCGGAGAAGAACAACTTTCTGCTGCAGGAGAAGATCGTCGCCCTCAACATGCTCTTGCGCAAGATTGCCCCTGCCGCTCTCAGCACGTAGCAGCGCCCCCTAACCCATACACCACTTTCCAAAAGCCATTACCGTACTGTTCAATTTCCCTGTCTCCTCATCCCCCCCCTGCTGATCGAGAGTGTAAAGCCAAGCCGGTCACAATCACTGCAGGTTATCTTGGTTACTCAATATGAAGAATGTCAAAGTTAAATAATCGCCACAAGTGTTTCTGCCAAGGTATTGTGTATAGTATTTCTTAATTCTGTATGGATCAACGTAACGCCACGTCCTTATGGAGATCAATCATGTGATAGGTATGTGTGAGGTTTGTGCAGAGGCAGCTTGTTTGCCTGGATACAAGCTTTAATTGTTGGAAATAAGCAGTATCAGACAATACTGGAACGTCTGGCTGTTTAAGCCAGTGTAAGACCAACAATGACCGCTCCCCTGTGTATTAAGTGGGGGAAAAAAAAACGGAAGTTACCGTTTGAGGACCAGCAACGCTCAGCTGTTCAGACGCTTCTGCAGACGGGTTGAATGACAATCACAGTAGTCCTTTCAGTTGAAGTGAGGGAAAACTGTTCTTTAATTAAGTGTTATTTAAAATCTCAAAGCACAGAATGCATAAAATGTACAGTTTTGATACAAAATGTTGACATTCTAAATGTTGCACATTTTTTAATTCTGATGCACTGCTGTAATTTACTTTTCCTTGTGAATAATGTGTTAAGGAATACTGTAGAAATAACGTGAGGTTTGACATGATCCTAGGTATGTACATTCTGTTCCAGGATTAAAAATATAACTGTACCATCAGAACATAACTGTAGGTTTGTCAGGTGCCACAAATGGTACATAAACATTTGACCAGCAATTCCCACTAAACAGAAGTGTATTCTATGCGTTATTGCCATATTGACACAATGCCAGTGCTTCAAATGTGTGACGGGAATGAATAGTTCTCACTGGTCTGTAACACCCGTCACAGTGTGATAAAACAATGCAGTGGTCCCTGACCAGCACTCTAAAGTAAACGGGGCATTTGTGGATCTTATTCAGGAAACAACATGCTCCAGGATGCCCTGGCGAATCAGCTGCTCGCACTTCCACCGTGGGAGAAAGTGCTGGAGAAAAAGGCGATTTTTAGTCTTACTAGCAGACACGAACACCAGAGGAAAACAATTCAGATGAACAAACATTCATTTTTAAAACGAGTGTCAGTGCAACAAAACCAGAAGCGCTTCTTGCTTAAAAGAAGCAGTAATAGACAATTTGTTATGAAGAAACGTCCAACTGCACAAAGCTCAATTTGTCACTTCATATGCAACAGAAAAGACTTGCTGCTGTACCTGGCTGTTTTTCTTCAGAAGAATAATTGTGCCGTCATCTATTTCAAATTCCCCGTGGTCCTTCAAACACCGTACCTTCAGAGAGTAACCAGTACAGACGGGCCAATATCAAATTAGAAAATGGCTCTGGGGAGTCAGGAGATCAGGTTGCAGAGTTTTTAGGCTTATTTGTGCAATTCTGGGTGTATAAACACTAAATACACAATGCCCATACCTCTATGTACAGACTCTTCGGTGGCTTCATGTCCTGAGTGATGTCCAGGCCCTCCTCTCCACCGAGGGATCTCATGTAGGTAGCAAGGGACTTCTTGTACTGGTTGAACCATTCCAACTGAACAAAGTAAAATGCATCACTAATCAGATCCGCAGATGCCCTTAAGACAAATACGAAGTGCTGTCACGTATTACATGATCAGTCTGAAGTCAGCCGACATGAAAAATTGCTAGGCCCATTTCAAAGTCAGACATTGAGCTTTATCGTAAAAATCACCCGAGTCGGTTTTTATTACTATACTGCTCCAGATAATGAAATGGATACATCTAATCAAAATTGTTAATGAGAGCATAACTGAGAATAACTTTCTTTCTTTTTTAACAGGATGTGAAACCACAACCTTGTCTCAGGTTCAACGTTACAAGCCAATACACTTCCCCAAACGACTTATTACGTACAGACGTAAAAATCAGACTTCTTTGTGTTGTCCATTTTTCCACACGTAAACCTGGAGAGGATAAAACCACCTCACCTCCTCAGCACACATGTGGAACCGGATGGCCGTAGGCAAGACACTTCCATACTCCCACCTCAGTGCTCTGATGCGGAGTAGACGGTCATATCTGGGGAGAGAAAGTGTCTGGTTTTACTTTCACAGGGAAGAAACAGGAAGGCCGTGCAGAAACCAAATGTGGCTTTTCACCTAATGAAGACCTACAGGTATGCTGTAATACACCGCTGGTTTCTCAGCAGGCAACAGTGACGAAACTTGATGGTCGGAATTAGCTCACTCCTGCCCTCAGACTTGGCCTCGTTCCTGGGGCCGACACAAAATAAAGCCATTACTTTGCGGGCAGACATAAGAACGGAATGTACATGCATTAGTGCTTAGATAACATTATTGAGGGCATTCCCCTAGCCTTTTCTCCATCTTGGATGACTTACTTAAGCTGATTGAATTCCTACCCAAGACTTAAACAAGCCCGCCACCCAGGACAGAATCTTATTTTGATTCAATACAGCACGAGCACAAATACAACTTAATTATAATTAAAAAGCTGTTCAGTAGATCACAGATTAAATGACTCACACGTCACTCTGGTTTTGTTCATACAAAGCTTTCATTTCTTCAAGCACCTGCCGAATGCCGTCTTCCTATTGAGTGAAGATATGTTGCTCGAATTTAGCAATATACGCATGGTATTGTGCAGAAAAATTGTGTCCGACCGGATCAAAAAACATTTTCACGCTTATCAGCATGTGAGGTGTTGCTTTAAAATATATTCATGGTTTGATTCGTAAATCTTTCCGAAACAACATCCATAGCACATTTTTTCGGTCCAAAAAACAGAACTTAAGTCACGCCAATAAAAGTATCGTAAATTTTTAGCGCAAACGCAATTCCAATACATAGGTTTAATTTTAGATTAGAATAAACCGGTAAACACACTATTAAAAGTATTAAAAAATCTTTAAAGAAACTTACGTTGAATGCAGGTAACTGTCCATCCCCGATTCGATTAAGTTCCCTGATCAGTTCGACTGCCTTTTCACAAAACATACTTGCCAAGGAATTAATAAAATAAAATTTGTTAGAATTCAGTCAATTGCGACCAATCGGTGTGTATTTCAGCATGAATTTAGCAAGTTATTTGACTCTTGTGATTTGTACACAACGAATTTTCGCGGCAGAATAACAATCGATGACGCCGTGAATTAATCACATGGACGGAAACTATGAGTAACAGTGGAGGACAAACTTCATCAAGTTCTTAAAGAAATCAACATGCCACGGAATGTCCGGATCATTTCCAAATACCTTTTATATTATAATAATTGGTAGATTTAATGAAAATGCATGATACTTTAATCAATGTAGTTATGACTAGCTGTTAGCTGGAACCAAACGCAAAATGAGTTTTCTTCTGTGTAGAGTGTTAGTTGAATAATCAACAAATATAGCAAAACTGCTTCTTTCAAAGTGAGGTGAGAATAAGTACAATACTATTAACAAGTATAATTGTAACGCTCATCAATAGTGTAAAAATGTTGACAATTTTGACAGCTAAAGTATATACGATGACATTTTACATAACAGTATGTGAAAATTAATAATGTCTGTTTCTCTAGAGTTTACGTTGTCAACTGGAATTTGGAGTGTGATATCTGATTTTGCGTGCTGTTTTTTTTTTCAATACAAAAAATATACCGTTTATTGAGGATAGATCGCGTTGTCGTTTTTTTTAACTAACATTTAGCTGGTCATATCATGTATGAAAAAATGCCAGCTTTAAACCACTACGCTTCGTTTTCGTTATAGTATTGGCTCCTAAAAGGAGCTGCTTCCGTCTGTGCGTGTTCGTTTTTTTACCCTTACAAAGATGGCCGATGAGGCTGCTCTGATTGGCTCTCAGAGAAACCTAGGGGAAAGGTTGGGCTGATCAGCTGGTCTCTGCAGATATCGGACTTCTGCAAACAATGTAGCAAAGTGCTGAATGTCAGCTGTACTGCTGGTGAAAACAACGGCATCGTGTCAGACTCCTTACCGGCTACTGCACTATTTAGCAGTCGCGCCTCTTAACAGCAGTCGCTTCGCGCAGTGCGTGGTTTCGGACATAGATAAAAACTACTGTTATTCGTTTTGTAATTCTAGTCTCATTATTTATTATTCGTTGCTTCTTCAAATTTCAGGCATGCGAAAGCGGAATAACTCATTGACCGTGGAGAATGACAGCACTGTCACTAATACATTGCTGGACACTAGCCCGAATTTGAAATACGTTTACAAGAAAGAAGAAGGGGTTCCAAGTCCTGGAGTTCGGTTGGTTTCTGAAAATCCGGATTTAGATAAAACAATGAGGAGAACGTTTAGGAGGTAAGATTTATGCATTGCTCATGAAGTGGGGGGGGGGGGGGTAGGTAAGCTATACGTGTTTTTGGACGGGTTAATGCAATTAACTTGTAGTGGAATTGGCGTTGTGTAATACTTGGCTACAGGAGCAACAGTGAGATTTATAAATGCCAGTAATTTAGTTATCCAGATTACTTGTAGCACTTAATTAAAAACAGGTTATTTAGGGAAATCACACCTGCCGCTTCAGCGATGTTGTAATTAATAATAGACGCAGATTATATAAAAATAATTATATAAATCTGTTTTATTGTGCATCGTGTGTTATATTTAAAGTTATGACCCTAACAAGGTGACAGGGTTTTAATTCCCCGCAAGTCTTGACCGTATTAGTTATTTGCCGTGGTGAAATGGTACACATGATTATTACTGCTTTTATCAACAATCTCAGCGCACTTGTAAATAATGTGTTAATGTGTACTCTACGTTTTTAAACATATACATTCCTTAATATTTACCACTCTTAAGTTTATTTTCCTTTTTGAAAACTAACCTATGATGATACTCACTGTTTGCAGGCAAGAAGTGGGAACCGTCGTCCAAAGATTGAGTTTTGCTGAATTAAAAAAAAAGGTTTACATTGATATAATCGGTATTACTGTTTGTAACGCGAGGCAAAAAAAAAAAATGTATCATTTTATCGAATGTTCTGAAAAATAACATCCCAGTAGGCTGCGTTCGAACTCGGATAGACATAGAATGTGGGCTTTTCCATCTCATTTGTGCGGCCTTGATTTGTGTTTGCTGCGTGTTCCCTGATGCCATAGGTCAGAATAAGATCTACACAATTGGTCTGACCCTGGCTGAGGCCACTCTCTTCAACTGGCTAACCGTTTGGCTAATGGCACACCTGAGGAAGAAAAAGTAATCGGAGAGCAACCTAACACAAGTTGTTTGTATAACACAGGTTATCTACACATACACTTGTTCATAAAGAGAACCATTTTAAATAGGTTTTATTCATATGGTCTAATGCACCAAAAGCAAACTAGAGTGTTTGTTCTCCTGGATGAGAGCGTGAAATCCTCCTCCTCCTCATGGTCAGAATCACGATTTGGGTAATGTCATGTTGTGGAATGGCTACCCACTCATCCCGCGGAGCTTGACAGAGCTGTATGACTAATCTCGGTGATTGGTGTCTTTTCCAAATACAGGGTTCCAGTCGGGTGAGAAGCCTGCCTGGGGCATTCTGTCAACGCTTTCTTGAACCAAAAAGCGCTGTTGAGCCTCCCTGCCGTACAAAATTGTCACACTTTTTAACCTCTCAACAACATCAGAATGTTTCCTTCCTTGTCTAGGGAAGACTCAGTCAGATGTGAACACATGCAGCTTGCATTTAATGGACCACTGCGAGCAGTTCAGCATGTTGATTCCCGTTTCACCAAGAGAGAATCGTGTCATGGTATATATCAGGTTTTCCCCATATATCTGCACATAAGGACAGGTTAAATGTAGACTGTTGTAATGTGTTATTGTAATGTGTTGGTTTGCAGGGATGCCAATTTTTTTAAATAAAAAAAAAAGTATATTTTATTTCAAGCAGGACGGTAAGGCTGACTAGAACATGGTTCTAGTGTCACCAGCAGATAAACGCTTCTTCTTTTTACCCACATCCTCAGTTCTCATTACGGAATTTGTTTTTTTTTCAGTTCGTCCTTGAATGGGTTTATAGTTTAAGCAGTTGTCACAGGTCAGATGATCTGACGGGGGGGGGGGGGGTTCATGACAAAAGACCCAACCGCACTTCGGCCAGTAAACAAAATAAATAGTGCCTGGTTAATACCGTGTAATGCACATATTTTATTAACTATAAATAACATAGCAATTAGTATATGCCTCTTTTTTATATATAAATAAATGCATCCTGTGGATTTATGAACGTGCCTGTATTACTCCTCTTAATCTGAGGAGATTAGCTGCCTGAAGGGCAGTGCTGATCTGGAGAGCTGGGGACGAGAGGTAGGTCAGAAAGCACGTTGATTTCACATGGAATGACATGCGAGCGGAGTGGGGCATGACGATAACACCTCTGAAATACTCTGAACTTTGTATGTGTTCCTGAGGATTAGGAGGTGGGTCACGGCGACCCTTTGGCTGTCAATGGGTTAACGCCCTCTGGTTCCCCTCTGTGGGATTTATCCCAGTCTGCAAAAACAAGGCCTTCGGGGTGCATTCTGGGTCTGCTAGAAAGTTGTGTACAATTTGCTTTCCCCTTCTAAGTGATTAGGATGGTAATGATGTTGAAATTAAACCCTGCGTTCTTCCTATTCATTATTTATTGATCGATTTCACCCAGTTTCTCTTTGCAAGTAGACTCTTTGCGGGTAGTACATGTGCGAGAGAGTGAACTTGGACTTTTTCAACGGGCAGCAGAATAGTGCTTCACTTTGGAAAATACTGTAGTCATGGTTAAAGCAGCCCTTTCTTTTGACAGAGAGTAGGGAAGGGGGAAAGGGGTGCTCCACTGTTAAATAGTTTCTGTCTCTGTCTGTCTGCATGTCTCTCTCTCTCTCCGTGGCTGTCCCTGCCTGAATGTCTGGGTTGTTGTTGTTTATCAGTCAGAATGACATGTCTATAAGGACTGCCTCAGGGAGAGGCGATATGCAGCAGATCTTATCTTGGTTATCCTCCTGTGACTCAGAGAGATTGTGGAGGAAAGGAAGAGGGGAAACTGGTAACACGAGTTGGGCACGTAATCGATCAAAATGTCAGGGACCGACCTGCACACCAGTGCTGGGGCTGCAGACTTTCAGGCTCATTCGTGCCAGCAGTACAACTGTGGCGTCAGGGTTTCAGATCAGGGTTCGTAGCGCTGAAGCTGGGAATGAAGAGGTCACGGTGTTCTAGAGGCTGAGATCCATCTGTAACTTCCTTCTATGCTCGCTCTAAAATTTGCCCCTTAAAACTGCATGGTAAAATGAAAACGGCTAACGTGTAACATTCAAAAAATGTTGCTACAACATTGTAACAGCAGTAAGAGAATGTTGCAAGCAGGATGGGTTAATTACTGACTGTGTTTATTTCATTACTTTGTTATCATTTACTTCCTGTGTCCTTGGGACTCTACCAGAGACTCAAACCCGTCCGTAATTAGCATTTATGCAAGGCCTTTGTCAACCCGGACTTGTTCTGGACGGGGTATAATTTCAAACTAAACCCCCCTTGGGTTTGCTCTCAGGGGAGTGTAATTTCATAAAAAAGGGCATTGGTACCCGATGCAGGCCTGATGATGGTTTTGGACAGAATGAGGTTACGGCTGACAAAGGGAGGAGCGAGACTCCGATGAGTACAGATATCTAGATCCTGCGTAGCGTGGAATGTGGAAACGGGAGGTTAGCGATGGCCTTTTTCACAATGATGAGTACAGATATCTGGATCCTGCGCAGCGTGGAATGTGGAAACGGGAGGTTAGCGATGGCCTTTTTCACAATGATGAGTACAGATATCTGGATCCTGCGCAGCGTGGAATGTGGAAACGGGAGGTTAGCGATGGCCTTTTTCACAATGATGAGTGTGACATTCGTGCAACATTGGTTGCGATGTCTCCAGAGCATTATGAGAGTTTTTTGTGTTCTCGCTCATGGCCCTCGTAACAAGCTCCCCTCCAAGGTCCCCTCCTAAATGTTTAGCCTGCATGTGGTTAGTTTGCTCAGCATCTGAGCCCTGTTTTGTCACAAAGTACACCTGCATAGTGTCACGCTTTCCGCTCACCTGTAGCCATGCTAGAGCTAGCAGTCACAAGCGTTTCATCTGAAGCGACGTTGTTTCGTTACATACTATTTCTAAGTATTTGATTTTGGATGCCAAAGGATAGTGTGGGTTGAAGGGAATTTTGGACAAAGGCTTTTAACTTGCAGATGAGTTCCTGCGTTGTCAAAATGTCTCCCAGAAGGTGAGTTAAAAACTCATTCCTTTGTACATTATGTAGTTGGCCCGCAAGACTTGAAATGGGTACACTGTAAAATTGCATGCCGTTTATACCACTGTGGGTAACAGAATCTGCTAAGCAACTGAATGCATTTTTTTTTTGTTCTAAGTTTGCTGATTAAAAATCCCAAATAAACCCTCCCTCTACCTACTCCCCTGTCTCTGACCACGTGTCCATTGGCAGCGCCTCTGGTCCCTGATTTGAGTCGTTGACAGCATCTGGGTCTTTGGTTTGATTCCCAGATCAGACCACTGCTGACAAGTGCTGGCCTAATCGTAATCCTGATATTGTTCCCCCTCACGAACCTACAATTACACTAACATGCTGAAAGTAACAAAAACAAAAACAAAAAAGTGACCGGCATTGCAATTTCTAAAGGCGTATTGTGATACTGCTTGCTTGGCCATCTTGAAACTGTTTAGCAAACGTGAACATACAACTGGGCAACGACGTTGTTGTAATTGACAATACGCTTGGAATCCTGGTCTGGTTTCGGGATGTGTCTGATGCAGTGTGTGAGGCTAAGTCACATCCTGCTTCACGGTTCACTGTTAGTAGGAGTTTGGAGGAGCCCTGTCTAGGCCAGAAATGTCTGCAGTTTCCTCAAATAGATTGTAAGGGGGAAGGGCCTAAACCTGTGCGTTAAGGAATGGAATAATCTGGCATGCTTTGGCAGAGGTGTGCTTCTCTGCTCTTGTACTAAAGCCCATCAGGTGGGTGGCGTTAGTGCCGGGCTTAGGACCTGGCGGCATGTCTCGTCACTTGGATTTTTTTGGCCTGCACGAACCAACCCCCTGCATGGCCTCCTGAAGATTTCAATATCGAACGGGCATCCACTGCACTCCGGGCCTGTCATGTCTTGCCTATAGGCTTCTGTGATGTGTAGTGACTTCCATGCTAATTAGCCTTCTGAATTGGCGGTGATGACAGGAATTCGTCGCACTTTTCAAATGTGATCATTATATGTTTGATTAGTCAGCCAGCGCACCAGGCAGGCAAAACATGTCTGTGTGCTTCAACGTGTCGGTCCTGTGGTTAGGTTTCATGAACGTGTCCGTAGCCGCGTCTGTGTTGGTGTCGTCTGTGTTTTAACATGACGATTTAGCTGTCGTCAGTCATTGGGTCCTGCAGTTACAGGAAAACGGCTCAAATAATCTGAGAATTTACGCCAGCCTGACGTTGCTGTAGTGCGATCTGTGTTACTGTTTGCTGCATGCGTTGTCCTCAAAGTCACGTGACTGAAGGAGCTGGATAGTACATAACCCTTATTTAATTTTATATTACAATCCTTTTCAAAGTAATGGTTACTTTTTAAAATGGTGTTTTCTTTGAAATATGTTATCCACCAAGGTACAAGATTATAATGATCGCATTTGTTTAAATCACTATAGGTTTGATATGCTGAAGCAAAAGAACGGCCGAAGCGGTTGCCAGGCAACTCTAGCAACCCAGGAAAAAGAATTCTGCACTGTAGAAAGCAAAAACAAACAAACTGTAAACACTGTTTCAAAGTACTGTAACTGTAGTTGACCTGTATGGGAGGAAGTTTATTTTGTGTTAACAGACACACGCGTTTTCTTTTATCACCCTTCCCTCTGTTTCTGTGAGAATGGAAATCAGTGAGGAAAAGTCCTGAGTTCTGTGTGGCAACGTTAAGCTTTCTCTGCTCTCCGAGTTGTCTTTAAGGTCTTGTTTGCGCTCGCACTGGCGCGGCGGTGCAACACTAACTTTGTGGTGCCAAGGACTAATGATCAGTTCAGCGGTGGGCGGGACACCTTTCTGAACCCCGAACCTGATAGAGAGGGTCAACACTGGGGCTTGTGCTCCCAGCTCCACTGGTCGGGTGGTGCCGGTCGGGTGGAGCTGGTCTGCGGCACTGTGCATGTCTGGCAGGGAGCCCTCGGTGGAGGCTGGTGCAGAGGGTTTTCTCAACACGGGGTGACAGGTAAAGATTCAGTGATTGTGGGAGTGTGTGCACGCATTTGGTTGTTTATGGAAAGGAAACAGGAGGACAAGCTACTAGGGAAATGAAGGGAATGTTACATAAACAGGTTTTCTCTGAAACGGCTAATCAATGAACAGCTCAGTCCTTTAAGATTTATGTTGACACGTCTTAATTTATATTGTCTTGAAAGATCACGACCCCATAGACCCCTTTACTCCCCATTGGAAAGCCGTGTCCTCCCCCCCCCCCCCACCGTGTGCCTTGAGTAGTGCCAAGTGCGGGCGGTGCACCAAAGGTTAGAGCACTGGTCCCCTGCCACGGATGCCCCCGCTGGCATGACAGTGTATCTGAGAGAGTGTTTCTGCCACCGGCCCCCCGCTGTCAGAAGCCGCGGCCGCGTCATGTTGACGCTGTGCCGCCAGCGGCTGAAGACTGGCACAGGGGTCACTGCGGGCATCGGGTAGCCTCAGCACCCGAGGTCTCGCTTTTGAGATCAGCGGGAGGAAGGTCAGCTGCTGTTCCTGCTGCTTCGCCGACTCCCACAGTCTCACTCCAATATAAATATGATGTTATATAAATATGATGTTATGTAAAAAATTGTTATCTGCCGTGAGATCAGATGCTTATAGCAGCACTCCTTGCCCTCAAAATTTGTACCTGATGCAAAGCGTATTACAGATCCGTATCTAAGAAAATCCGGAAGTGTGCAATCTGAAAATCAAGCGCAGCAGAGTCCAAGTGTATTGTAGTGTATTTAAGTGGCTGTCCCTAATAAAGCGCGTGGCGTGATCACTTACGTTCTGCCAATAGAATTCCCCTTTAATGCTGAAGTGTGAAGGTGAAAAGAAAGGACTATGTGAAAGAGGTGTAACGGTTAGAGGTGTGTGGTAAACTGAACGTATGATGCCAATATGTTCATTTAGTTTGTTTTTTTTAATTGAAATGCATGTCTGTTGTCAGTTTACTGGTGTTATTTATTTGCTAATTTCAAGTTGCTCAGTATATCCTGTAAACATTAATTAAAAAATATAATCGCATTAATGTTTTAAGTGAGCAGACTCAAAAGGCGAAATATTACTGAAAATATATTATAACACTTTAAATTGTTTTATTATTTTTATGCTTTACATAAATTGAGTACTTCAACCTCATTAACCTCAACCTGGTTGGAACATCTCTTTTTCCGGTCACAGCAGATCATCCGGAGAAAGCGCTGTGTTAATGTCTTTCAGTTTACCCCTCTTATCTTAAAATGTCCCATATTTAAAACCTAACGTGTTGAAATCCTGCACACGATAATAGGCTACGAAACCTTTCGTGTTACCTAAGCGAGGACCGACAATCATTTTTTAAATTAAAACTGAAATTTCCAAAAACCGCCCTCCCCCAGTGACAATACTTTTGTAACTCGATGCATGTGAGCTTGTTTGCCTCTAGGTAACCTCTAGGTACCTCTAGGAGCTCTAGGTTTTCTGTGCCCTGATGATTGAGTAATGTATGGCTGGTCAGAGGGAGTGGGCGTGTAGGGTGTTTCTAGATGAAAGGCCGGGTGGATGGTGGCTGTTCGTTGATATGGATAGCCATGCACCGTGTGCTTCCATGCCGTCGCCATGGACACATTAGTCATTATTTTGCTATTTCAGTATTTTTTGTTTCCTGTGTTTGCACAATGCCACTCATACAATATGGCTTTGAGCTCTTCAGGCTTTGCTCTGGTGGCTTGGTGAACCTGCTTTCTGCACTCCAGTTTGGACCAAGGTTTTCCGTAAACTTGTAATGTGGAGGGATCACAACATTGAGTGGGGGATATTTTTACGTCTTTCTTTTTGGGTTCACCTGTATTCTCTGGACAAGGACAGGTGTGGGGAAATGGTTCCATTACTCATTTATATATAAGTTAAAGCCTAGGCAGCATCAAACCTGTAACCTGCCCTCTGTAGCGTCTTTAAGTCCACTCTGAAGCACATCTCTCAGAGGAAGAGAGGTTAGGCAGCATGCTCTCACCGTGGGAATTGTAGCGCTGCCGTTAGCAACCTTGCATTACGGGATTAGATTCTGTCGGCGCTGTCCCTGAGGAGAAAGTCTAGTTATTCACATTCAGAGGAGCAGAGTACGTGGTAATGACGTTTGCAGTAGCACTCAACAGGTTCACACCCATTCTCATTCAGTGAGCCTGGTCCTCTGAGAATATATGGCCATGTTCGACAACCAAGCCCCCGCCAAATGTTTTGTGTAATGTAGCTTTAAAACACTATTAATGAGGTAATCCATAATTACAATACCCCACCTGAAAAATTGCATGACTGAAAACAGTCACAACTACTATCTACAAGTTCTACAGGATAGAAGGGAGCTTTGAATCATAATATTACATTCATCGATTAAGAGTTTGTCTTCAAAAGGCAGTTTATGGAAACTCCAGGCCTTTTCTCTGGCCACTCCCGGGTCAAGTATTGTAGGGTATGTAAATTTAGCCCGTGTGCCTGGCTGCTAATTGGACAAATGGCTTTGGGCTAGAGGGAGAGGGTGTGCTCTACAGACTGCTCTGAACGGGCCTTTGTTTTGGGGTATTACGTCACCATGTTGGAACCCTGTGGAGAGAACTTCACTCCACCAAAACAAGGGAATCTAGTTTGTGCAAAAATTTGGTTGCAGGGCTGTGGCATTCAGGGTTTTCTCAAACCAAATACAATCAAGGTTTTCTTTTTTCGAGTACTCCTGTACCAATCTTCATGTACCAATCTCTCCAAGAATTGTTGTGGGGTTAACAGTACACCCTTCTGAGTTTCACCGGCATCTAAATAAAACACAATAAAACCTGCCTTCTGCAACGTCGGTGTACCCAGGCTGAAACATAAGAAAACCATGCTGTTGTTGTCACTGGTTTTGATGTAGGTGCCATTCTCTTGTGTGTTTTGGTCCAGGTATGGTCTAATGAACAGACTGAAGAGGATCTTCCTGTGGATTCTGGGTATCTACATTGCCATCCCCTTTATCATCAAACTCTGCCCCTCCATTCAGGCTAAACTAGTCTTCTTAAATTTTGGTGAGTAGACTGATATTTTCCCCCTTGTGTATACTCTTGTATCTCTATTTTTATGAAAAGTGGTTCCATCTGGACAGTTAGTTTATAGTTAAATAGGATAGCCAATCATGATGTATTTTGAGCATTTTTGAGAACCAACCAAGGTTCAGCAGATTGACTAAAAGGTTGTCACATATTTAGTTGTCATTATTTTTTTAACAGTGAAGGGCATGTGAATCGGCGAATCCACTGATTACCTTTTGTGAGCATATGCCTAAGTACACTGCCGTATCTCATTGACGTCATCCATAGCCGCTAGTTGCCGTGTGAGTCACATGTCAGTCACGTGTGTACACCTCTATCCTGTCTCATCGCTGTGCCCCGCAGAGTCACAATATTCCCGTGGGTTGGTGTTATCAAAAAGGGCACAAGCCAGAACTGTGTGCCTACAGTGGGGCACCAAGCCCTGTCTTTGACATGGTGTGTTGTGGGTGGAGCCCACAAGTTGGGTTGTCCTTCAACCCGGATCGAGACTAATGCATTGTATTCACTATGTGAAAGTCTGTAGCTAAGACCAGAGAAAGTATAAAAATCATTTTCTGACGTGAGAAGTTTCAAAATTGAAAACGTCAGGCCATCCATTCAATGGAAAAACCCATCCTCCCCTCCGTCCAAAAGTTTCAGCGGAGGGGATATTTAAACAGTTATCGACTGCCTAAGGTTTAAAATTGCGGTTCGGGGTACATTCTGACTCGACCGGATTATAAACAAGGGAAAGGTCTCGAGATTCCACCACCGACCCTGAAACACAACGCGGCTTAGCCGTCCAGACAGAAGCTGTATAGGGTGGCAGATATTCCATCGCTACTGAGGTAGGCGACTGGCCTTCTTCATTTGATACTCTCTGTAGGTGCATAACAAGCCCCACTTTGCAGGCGGGAGACAGGAAGTTAAAAATGGATGAGGCACCTGGTAAACAGTTGCTATGGTTTTTGTTCGTTTGTTCCCCCATACCTTCAGTAACTTACTCATTGTGTCTGCTGAATATTGGAAGGCAGTATAGGCAAATGTTTTGCTTTCTCTAGTCAGTAGCTTTGTAGCTTGTTCAAAAGGATACGAAAGGGCTATGTTTAGCGTTAATTTCCGCATTCCAAGGCAGCTCTCTTGTATACAAGTTCTGATACAGAGCAGTTTCATTGTTCTTAGTTTGGACATATGATTGGGAAATCGTCTAAAATGCTAAATTAAGCACATTTTTTGCTGATGTTTTGAAATGATGGATACAGCAGAACTTTCCTGTAGTTTGTCTAGTTCAAACCACACAGAAACAACTCGGGTTATTCACATGCAAGAAAAAAACTAAGATGTGACTGATTGGTCAGACCAGGGGTTGGCAGCCCTTATCATGAAGAGGAACGATCACCAAACTCTCTGGCTCGCTTGCTGACTCCTGGGTTACACTTGGTAGTAATCAGTTTATTAATAGTGATTATTATGAGAAAAACGCTCTCTCCTAGTACTGAGAATAACTTTCTGGGGTGTCATCAGACCTCAAGATTGGCTCTTGTTGTTTGAGTAACTTTTGCAATGGTTTCATGCGGTCAAGCAATTGTCAAAGTGGCTTTTTTCTTCTTTGTGGGAGTAAAAAGGGGCTTTGTGTTATGTTCTCCCGGACATGGGCCCAGGATGAGTTCTCCTCTTTTCTGTTGGTGCCCGGTCAGCAATCTGGATCCTGCACTCCATGAGGAGACGGGCTCACTTGAGTGTGCCTCCATGCTCCCTAGAAGCTAGAGTCGCAGTTTATGGGAGTCTCCGGGGGGGGGGACGAGTTTTTTTTTAATGAGGTTGGCATGGTGACTTTCCCTTTGTGGGGCGCGGCTCCCGCATGTTTGGATGGCGAGATGAAAAAGGATCTCCCTGAGGTTTTCTTCCATCTTTTATTGCGTACTGCCTCTTACTCGTGAGGATGGCGCAGGATTCTTCCAGGGTAAAAGAGCATGCAGGGAGCATACTAAAGATCTCCCGGGCCGGTATTGGTTCCTGTAGTACAGCAGTGGTCTCCTCTTCCTTTGCAGTGCGGTTACCCTACTTTATCGACCTAAAGAGGCCTCAGGACCAAGGCTTGAACCACACCTGTAACTTTTACCTGCAGCCAGAGGAGGGAGTCAACATTGGCGTGTGGTAAGTGGTGCAGAAAATGGCGACGGGGAATCGGGCTGGCGCTGACCCGCCCCAACCCACCACTGTCCTCTTGCTGCCTCTCCTGAGGGCGCATGGAGGACTGACGCGGGGGGGTGGGGGTGTTTCTAGGTGTCCGCTTGGAGGGAATGGGAAAGGGAATGACTTTAGGAAGGACAGACTCAACCAGGGGGGTATCGGCCTGGTTCAGATTAGGAGCAGAGGAGGAACAGACCACAGAGCAGGAAAGCGGCACATTCTGATGATATGGAAATGGACAGGGTTTTTTCTTCAGGCTATTGTGCTCAGAAGACTACATTTGCAGCGTTCTTGTCATACGTACAATAAATGTTGCAGAACGTCTTGCCTTTCGTACCTAATGTAAACTGAAATCCAAAAAGGCTAACGGTCTCCTGGCATATGTCCGTCTTCACCAACCCCAGGCACACAGTCCCAGCCCAGCTTTGGAAAGAGTCCCAGGGGAAGGACCGGCTGTGGTACGACGGCACCTTCCAGTCTTCCCACCCCGTCATACTGTACCTGCACGGCAATGCTGGGACCAGGTAGGCCTCTTTCTGTGCCCCTTACTGAGCTATGACTGGCCTGCCAGCTGTCTCGGGGGAAGGCCACGCTAGCAAAATGGAAAACCATGGGGAGAAAAAATCATGGCTGGCTTTGCGGAAACAGTGGTGTGCTGAAGACCTGAAACGGTGACATGTCATGGGTTTTACTGTCTTTTACTTGTCATCTGGAAGGGTCAGAGAAACGTCGCTTGTGGCCCGTGTGAATATTTCAACACGCGTGGATTGACTTAGTTCCTACCCTTGTGCATCTCAAGTGTCGTTTCTCCAAGCACCTTACACCCACCGGCAGTCTGCCAGCGCAAGGATATTATCTCTCTATAAGGGCTGGTTTTAATACCGATGGCTTCGGTGGCAGATACCCATCTAACATTTCAGTTTGGGGTCTCTGCTAAATTGAGTCCTTTGCTGGTGGAGGACCCAGTAAGATTACTGGCGCTGACTGATGACTTAAGGCAAACTCAAATTGGAATTGGCCATTTTTTATCCATTGAATAAGTGAATGTGCTGTAGTGGTTGTCTTGTTATGCCATGCTCTTTGAGACTAGACGGCAAATTATGGTTATATATATATATATATATATGGTGCCTACTTCGTTATTAAACTGTCAGGTTTCTACAGACTTGACTCATAAACCCTGTAGGCGGCTTCCATCGATCCTCTTGGTTTCCTTGAAGTCCTGTTCATCACATTGCTGTTTATTTCTCTTGCAGGGGTGGGGACCACAGAGTCCAGCTCTACAAGGTAACTGCTAGCCTTGCGCTTACTTGTACCATGTTGTCGTGGTAATATATTTTTGAAGTGTGAGTTGACTTTTCTATGCCTTTCTCCCCCCACCAGGTCCTCAGCTCGTTAGGCTACCATGTAGTCACCTTTGATTATCGAGGTAAGTGAAATTTAAAATGCTTTTTAAATGCTTGTTTAACCCCAACTGCTGAAATTAATGTGGAAATGATTACTCTCGACCGCAGTTCTGTTAGGTTGGGGTTTTAAGTCAGTGCCGACGCATCACGTTGAAACACCGTCTGGTTGTTTTAGGTTGGGGCGACTCAGAGGGCAGCCCATCGGAGAGAGGCATGACGTCAGACGCCCTCTTCCTCTACCAGTGGGTGAAGCAGAGGATCGGGAACAAGCCTCTTTACATCTGGGGCCACTCATTGGGCACGGGGTGAGTCAATCAAACCTATGGGGCGTAGCAGCCACTCAAAACCACAGAAATTAGGTCTCCAAAGGCACTTTGTACTCCCCTTTTTGCCCCTCTTTTTCTTAGGGTGATGGCAGGGACTGCTTGTTTTCTGCATTTCATTGTGGGGTGGGGGAATAAAGGAACTTCACTTTGGATTCACTAATGCAATAAAAAATGCAATCTTCCTGTTTTCCAGAGTGGCAACAAATCTAGTCAGACACCTGTGTGACAAAGGTAAGTGTGGGTTCAATACATAAAGGCCAACTTGTATGCTCTAGTACGCGTAATGCAAGGTTAACTTGATTGAAAAAAGTCACAGCGGTGTAGTGAGAACTGAACGTGTAGGTTGGTAGTTACCGTGAGTTTAATATTCACGTTTAATTTGTGGGTTTCTGCTGAACAGAAATCAGGTCGTGGCTGTCCTCTGGAAAAAAATAAAATAATAATAATCAAGGATGTTAATAGTCAGAACTTGCAAACTGAGAGTAGCTCTGTTTTAATCCAGGAGCCCCACCAGATGCCTTGATCTTGGAGTCTCCATTCACCAACATCAGAGAGGAAGCCAAAAGTCATCCCTTTTCAATGGTAAGCAGGCGCTGACTGTATGTCAAACAGTGCCTTGTCAAGGTCGATACTGGTCTTTGGGCTCAGATATACGTTTCTCTTGGTGGCTGTGTGCTTGCTTTTTTTTTTTTGATGATGGATTCAATCGATGCGTTAAAGTGCGTTAAACAAATGCTAAATGGCGAAACATCAGTGGTTTTATGTTATATTTATTAATAATAAAGCCTCCGGTGTGAAAACTTATGTGACAAAATGTTATAGAATCAAAAGATTATGCATGGCCCTTGCTGTGAGGCATTGTTGTGGTTTCTTTCCAGGTATACCGATACCTGCCCGGCTTTGACTGGTTCTTTCTGGACGCCATAGCGGCAAACGATATTCGTTTTGCAAGCGATGAGAAGTAGGTTGCTCTTACTTGTTTCCTCCCGTTGTGCCCTCAGAGAGGTCAGTCTGGTCAACTGGATTTCGCACTGTTAAAAGGTTCTTAATCGCAATGACTTCAAAAAGGAGCATTTTTGTCTTCCTCCCTTGTGTATTGGAGTCAAACGGCATGCACCGTTTTCTATTCGAGAAGGGTCTTCTCTAGCGCGCCATAAAACTATACCAGTCTTGTAATATGTATCTGCCCTCCTTTGCATACGTGTTAGAGAACACGAGGTCAATCGTAACAAAACTGACACCGCGAATGCCTGGAGCCGAGTGGTGTGTGGTCTGGTTGTGCGCCCCGTCCTTGGGGCGAAGAATAACAGCCCGGGCCACTGACGGATGGTCTGTAATTCTGTCCCCCCTCAGCATGAACCATATCTCCTGCCCTGTGCTCATCCTCCATGCAGAAGATGACGCCGTTGTGCCCTTCCACTTGGGAAAGAAGGTGAGTGGTTTTCCTTTTCCGCTTGGCTAAAGGCGACGTAGGCAGCACAAATGACAGCGCATCGATCCTTTTCTCACAGCCGTCTGTGATTAATCTGTGATTGGATAACTGTCGTGCTGCAGTAAATGTTTTCTGGGTAATTTCACTAATTTCATTACAGATGCAAATGTGCGCTGATTGCCTACAGCACGATGGCAAGTGGCAAGCCAAATCAACTTTAATACGATGTTAGGTTTTTAGTGTACGTCATATATTAAAAAATCTAATGGTCATTGTCTAATGGAGCAGCTGTGACGTTTACTCGTATGGTTCCGTGGAAGAATTGAAAAGCTAATATATGACTAGTTTCAGGTGTTTCTTTCAATCAACAGCTGAGTCGGAATGAGAATAATGTTCCTAGTCAGTCAGTGATTCAGCAGAGGCCATGGCGGCCAGAGGTTTAAATGAGTCCTGCTTGTCCACAATGCATATTTACTTTGACCCAGTCAGTAACCGCAGAAAAAAAGTTTCTGTAAAAAAAAAAAAAAAAAAAAGTTTATGTAAAAAAAGTACCAGTTTCTGGCTTTTATAAGTCCTTTCAATATGTGGGTAAAAAACAAATGCACATTGATTGAGAAAAGGACATCCGTTGGCAACATTTAAATGGATAAAACGCCAAATTTCCGTCTCTGCTGGGTTTAGTCAGGTATATAATCATTTTAACTGCCATGTGTGCAGTGTTTTAGTTGATGATGATGTTCTGAACTTCATGAAAGTTGTCCATCCCATAATGACGCCGTTTCTCTCCTCAGCTTTATACCATCGCTGCCCAGTCCAAGAGCCTGAGTGGACACAAGGTCCAGTTTATCCCCTTTCCCGTTACGCTAGGCTACAAGCACAAGTTCATCTACAGAAGTCCTGAACTGCCACACATTCTGAGGTACAACTGAGGGTGCACTAGTGCAGCTGCTTCTCAACAAAAACCTGGATAACATTTGAGTGATGATGATTCTGTAGCCCTAACATTTGAGTGATGATGATTCTGTAGCCCTAACGTTTGAGTGATGATGATTCTGTAGCCCTAACATTTGAGTGATGATGATTCTGTAGCCCTAACGTTTGAGTGATGTCCGTTCTGTAGCCGTAACATTTGAGTGATGTCCATTCTGTAGCCCTAACGTTTGAGTGATGATGATGATTGTGAAACTGTCGGCTCTAAACTAATTGTTTTTTTGGGGGGCGGGGGGGTGGTTTTGCAGTGATTTCCTTGGCACAGCACATCCCCACGTATAGTTGGACGGAGCAGTCTCTCCAACCTGGTCTCCCTGGCGTTCTTATGCAACTGTGCGTGCGTGCACGCACAACGCGCACAGACACACACACAGACACGCACACACGCACAGACACACACAGACACGCACACACAAGCATGGACTGAAGATGTTCCGTTCCTTTCTTCAGCATTCCTTTTGAAAACTTAAAATGTAACCAAGTAAAGAATCGGCTACGCGAAAGAGAAAGATTTGAACGCTGCTCTTTCACTGCTGGTTGGCACCGTTATGGAATTTAAGAGGTGGGTTTGAGCACAAAGTACAAATTTAATATGCACTAAACTGATGAGCTGCCTTCTCACAGACCTAATGTAGTGAGACGACCGTTGGATCTGGTTTAGCCAGACGTTTTAATTACACAATAAACAGTCGGATGTGATGCGGGGGCATTCAGAGGTAGAAGTAGAGGCAGAGCTAACTCTACGTTTTCAATAACATCCCAAAATGCTCAGATTGGGAACCAAATAACTTATTTAGGGGCCTTACAGAACAAAAAAAAAGCTTCCAGAGCCATTTAAGTAGATCTGAAGGTCCAGGGATTGTATTAAGGTTTATTCTCCTTTTTGGTTTTTTGGTTTTTTAAAATGTTTTTTGGTTACATTATTACAGATACTTGACTGATACGTGTAGGATATAGAGATGTATGTAAAGTGACGTACAGATTTGATATACTCGTGGACTGGTTCAAAGCCCACTGTTGTGTTCACGATCCACAGAACTTGAAGCGTATCCCCCGTTCCATCGATGTTACTGAGATGGTCATTCCTGGTGCTGGCGAGCAGCGTTCAGTGCATTAGCTCTCCGGCGCGTTCTTCACCCTTCCTCATCTTGCACAAGATGAGAAATTCAGAAGGAAAGAAAAGAACTGGGTAGATTAGTTCCTCTTTTTAGTGGCCAGTCTGAGTGGACGTTTTGACCAGATACGAGGTTGAGTAAACCCCATGTAAGTAAGTTTACAGGACCTCGTTTGTAAGAGCCTCGATACTTGTTGGCATTGAGCACCTGGAAAATAACGAGTTTCTCCAGCAACATGACTGGCCATCCCAGCTCTATGATGTCTTATGCTGGCGTTCTTAATGTTTGTTGTACGTCCACTTCTGAGTTTCAATGACCTCCGGAAGACCGTCAAGGTGTTGTGTATTGAATGGCGCAGGGAGGTCTCCTTCCGAGAGGGAGACGTTCACTCTTCCACCGTTATTTATAGACGGCGGCAGCGGTGTCGCACCATCAACATTAGCCAGTGATGATTTGAAACGGGAGCCGCTGGAAAGAGCTTAGAGTCCGGAATCTGCCGGAGGTGGACGGAATTTAGTGCGTTGGCCCGTCCCAGAGTGGGTCTCCCCTACAGTTTGCGGAGAGACGCTTTGGTTTATGCTCCCGGGGGTGGCCGCTGCAGAGCAGAGCCTACCTGAAGGCCGGTGCAGACGCTGCAGCATGGGAATGCAGAAGTGATAAAGCGCCCCCCACCCCCCCAACCATTCATCTTCCCGTATGCGTACGCCTGTTTTAAAAAGGCTCGCCAACCAAGCTGGACCCCTCTGCGCTCGGGGCAGTAATAAGCGCTCAGTAATGGTTAGATCAGTTTTGTTTATTTATTCATGGTGTTCATTCTAAGCATAGCTGTCCCCCTGTTCCTTATGTTACGTTTCACTTTAGTGGGAAATGGGCGGGTTTACGGGAGGGGCCAATGTTTGAGTTCTGAGTCTTCCTGGCAGTCGTGGTTGTTTTGTTGATTGTCGTGGCGATAAGTCGACGGACAAGCTGGATAAGGAATGTGAAGCTTGCCCTTTAATCCAGTGTGTACGGGACGCGTCTCATAAATGGGATTGATGGTTTTTAAACTGAAGTGCACCAGTCGGTGGGTGCTGACTGCCGAGCCAGGCTGCAGATTTCCGTTTTTCTTTCTTTCATGCCTTCCAGCTTTCCTGTGACAGC
The DNA here is from genome assembly GCA_025775065.1 of Hiodon alosoides. Taxonomy (NCBI): domain Eukaryota; kingdom Metazoa; phylum Chordata; class Actinopteri; order Hiodontiformes; family Hiodontidae; genus Hiodon; species Hiodon alosoides. The sequence goes on along the minus strand of JAOYSI010012588.1, from coordinate 13,534 downwards.
GGCTTTGCTTTCTCACCTCTGTAGATTGTGTTTTGACCCATGAGATCTCTTTGGTCAGTCAGCAATTGCATTTCTACAGTTAAGTTGCATGTCTATTAAAAAAAAATATATTTTTTATCCAAAATGGTGCATTTTACCAACGTCTGAAGATTAGCATGCCCAGTTATGAGGACACAGATCGGCACAGTTTTTAAAAAATTGTAGCTTCCCACCATGGATAGTTACGAACACACTGTCGCTAATCTCTCATACAGCTCTGTCTCCGACAAAATAGTAATGTACTCTGCTCAAATAGGCAGAGGCTTTCATCGTATTGCGTGCTAGTAATTTATTTAGTACTTTTTAATGCATTATATTGGCTCTCAGTCGCAAGTACTTGTTTTCATTATTTAATGTATTGAATGGTTTAAACGTCCTTATGTTAATCTAATTTGCATGTAACAAGGGTAGCTACTGAGCTTTGCGTCGAATCAAGAGCAAGTAACTCTATTACCTCTGCATTTCTTCCGGTTTTTTCCCCTATGAGAATACCCGAGGAACCTACCTCTTCGGCCCAGAATAAAACATTTCCCCTCACTGATGTGGGACAGTCGGCACGCTTTTGAATATTTCTCTCTGTCAATGCATGGAAGCGAACGGTCTTCTGCATGACGTGTGGTAAAAGATGGCACTTTTGTCTCTCTGCCCCCCTTCCTCTCTCTGACCCATTCTGCTGTATATGCTTTGGTAGACTTGGTGGGGAGCGGTATGGTGTGAAGTTACCAGTGCACAAAAGCTAGATTTAATATAATGATAATAGTGTATTGGGCTGTATATACTACAACATATCAGGGTCAAAGGATGACAGACTTTGATGATCCAGTTGCATTCCTGAAATAGATACCCTTTCTATTTTTGTCTCTTCACGCCTCATCAGATCAATCAGCCTCAAAGCAGAAAGGCAGTAAAAGACCCTGCCATCATCAGAGATTGGGCCTTCCGTGGGGAGGTTGTTTTATTAATGAAGGGACAGTCGGATTCTGCCTGGTGGGGCTGTTGGTTCCTTGTGAATGAACTCGCCAGCTGGTCACTTTGCTCCTCCTTGGGTTTCTGACTTTCACAGCCCCGAAAAGTCACCTCAAGCTCTCGACTTCTTTCAGCGTCTCATAAGTTCAAACCTGCAGCAATACTTTGCACTATTTCTCCTCCTCCTCCTCCTCCTCCTCCATTATCTGTCACGTCTTGAATTGTGCACGGATAACTAATCAGGAATATTAAATGAGATTTTGGTAGGTATGCGTTTTCCACAAATTTCCCACGAAGGCACTATGGGAAAAGGTATGTGAATGAGTTCTTCCTTTGAGGACACCGTTATAGGTGAAGCTATGAGTAATGGCTTCTCCATCAAATGCAGGATTATTTATCATGTTCTATTTTAGCAGGGTCTGTTCTAGTCAGATGTGATGCAAAACAAAAAGCTGAGCTGTCGAGAGCCATTCTGCAATAATGTATTACCTGGCGATTTATACCAGAGTCGATTAATGTTTCTAATCGTCCAACTAACACACAGCATTCTCACAATGTTGCTGATCTGTCGTAGCAACCTTGTGAGACTCGAGCGTTTCTAATGGGTCAAATGGTTGAGTTGTTGAGCTAATATGGACTAATATGAATTTATGATGTGGAAATAAATTAACCGGATTGGGTGTGTATCAATGTTTGTTTGTTTATTCCTCCTGCTGTCCACAAAACGGCCATGCTAATGTGACTGCAGAGCCGGTGGCGTCTTTTGGCCATGACCGCCACACCTTTCAAGGTGTGAACTCTGCGGTGATGGCCCTACCTTTGCACGGGTTAATTTGCTTCAGATGTATGTATTGTAACAGTATGGACTCTCTGTGGTTAAATGGGAGAGGGGGTTGTGCACAACCGGTCATTAAAGCGCGCTGCTTCCTCTCTGCAAAACGGAAAAGGGACCGGAGACTCCACAGAAAATGGCCTCTGGAGCACAGGGAGTTCAAACCCCCTGGTGAACCATCTTGACTTCCAGCGACTGAACCGAGACGGCTGGAACACAAGCCCTGGTTGCCTGTCATCCGGGTGCAGGGCATTTCACAAGCAGGGAAATGTACGTGGAAATGTGTCGAGGTTGCAGAAGAAAGGGATGACTGGTCACAGTCAAAGCAAATGGCGGAGACGGAGGATGGAGTGTCCGGTAGAAGGGGAATCTTGCCGGATAGTGAGTTGCGTCAACAGCGGCTCTCCATTTGGAACCGTGCCTGGCGATGTCTGGTCCCCGTATGCGTTAGCACACTTCCTTTTCAAAAGCGCGCCATCAGCAATGCGTCCACTTCTGCAAAATCAGTATACCACCCTTTTAATTTGACACCAAATCCTGGTCATGTGTCCCAGTGGTTTACAGATTTCTCAGTTTTGGTTTGGGATTCATTTTTTCCTTTTTTGTAAGCTGCTAAACTTGACTGGACAGAAAAAAAAAATTTACTCTATGTATGTTTTTAAATAACTAATTAAAAATGGACAAAAATGACTAGTGTTTCATTTTCAATGTTTCATTTAACAATAACGCGTTCTCTCCAGGGTTGACCTGAAAGGGCTATAAGAAGATCATTGCAGTCATTCTCGTCTTCCTGGGCTTTCATTGGTAGAGTTTTGTTCGGATGGCTTCTGGCTGCTTGTTGGCAGCACAATAGCTGACTTTAATAATAATCCTTGCCGGCAGCCATATAGGCTAATGGGTTCCTATTTGAATAACTTTGAATCTCGCTCTAGCAACACTGGCATGCTATGACACGAAATATGTAATGTAAAACTCTTTATTTTTTATCAATATTGTTAAAGTGGCAGCTGAGAACCAAGACATAAAAATGGTACAGTACTGGCATTCATGAGGGATAAAAAAATCCTGGAACACACATACACATATGCATTCATTAGCTTTACAACATAAAGACAATCAGGTGAAGCAACTCTCACCCTTGGCATTCTCTGATTAACCATCACTCACCCAAGGATTTGCAACAAGGCCTTTCATAGTACTGAGGGGATATGATCTGTAGCCATATCTTCAGTGCAAGCACTGAGCTGCTTAATTGGTTTGTTTTCAGCTCAATATTATATGTATATGTTCCCAAATGAAGCATACTCTGTGGTAGCAGAGGAACTAAATCCTAGAAATGTATTAAACCTCAGTAAAACAGATGTAGATTTGTTATTATATAATCAATAATTACATATTTCTGTTTTTATGGAGTACGTGGACAATCATCTTAAACAGGTCGCGGATGAGAGGCACATAAATTTATTAAATTTAAATTCCTAAAGATGTAATCCTATGATATATTAACTGTTAAACATACTAAATGCAATCTTTTGCATATGAAGAAAAAAAAGTTAAACGTCAAATAAAACTTTCTGTAAAAAATGGGACTCAGCGTGTGCTGGAACTAGCAGTGCAGCTCCTAACTGTCGTCCCATTTCCCTCCTAGTTTCTAAATATTCAAATGAACCGGTAGATTATTAGCCATGCCGCAAGAAGGACGGGCTTGTGCAATGGAGAAAGTGGAGTGGGGTGATGAGCGGGCTCGGGTTCATTCACGGGGCTCATTAGGAGCTGGGATCTTCACATCAGACGGCTCCACTCCCCAGATCTCCCGGGCGTACTCCGCGATGGTGCGGTCGCTGGAGAACTTGCCTGAGGCGGCGATGTTGCGGATAACCTTTTTTGTCCACTCTTTTGGATTCTAGAATTTAAACAGGGAGGTTCAAAGGCTAGAAGAAACTTGTCCGGTCTACACCTTTCTTTAATAAAGTTTCAGCAGGAGGCAGCAAATGGAGTGCAGGTTAAGATATTGGCTGCTGGTTCAAATCCCAAAAGCACTCCTGTTGTACCCTTGAGAAAGTTACTTGATATACATTTCTTCAGTAAAAAAAAAACAAAAAAAAACTTCCAGTTATTTCAGTATTGCAATTCAAACCCATTTATATTATTATATACCATATTTATGTAATACACATAAATGCATATACAGTGCCTATTTTTACCAATTGGTCCTTATCGACTCAAAGTGTATATTCAGTCTCAAATCTGTAAAATCCTTTTTGTATTTTAATTATTTTTTGTTCAATTGCATTACCCACCTTATAAAGGTCATTAACTTTCTCTTGACAGCTGATGTAAGCCTCATAGTCAGCAAACACTTTAAACCTGGCAGGAACAAAAGGTTTTATATATGTAAGACTGAAGGATGACTATACTGAAAAAAAATTTCTGAATCATACACAAAGGTTATAGAATATATGGTCCAAACCAAATGTAATTGGTAAATTATGCAGTCTTTCCAGGCCAAGGGCTACCTTCCTTAAAGATAATTTACAGAGTACTCCAGTCCTCCACCAGATGGCAGTCTTGTTAATTCCATATCATAGCACTTCGGCTTACACCCATGTAATCTATGCAGTTTTGGGCTTACCGGTCGTGATTTAGCAGCATGTTGACCACATCCTTAAAGAGCTCTGGCTCCTTGGGACTGAAGTACCCGCTGCGTATCTGGTCCATCGCCTGGCGTAGCTCAGGCAGACGATCGTAGTACTCCTTGGCATTGTACCTGCACAGAATTTTATTTGTTAACACTTAACATTAAGTCAAAAGTTCCCCCAGAAGGTCTTGTATAAGAAGCACCAGGCGAGACACAATCCATTATCCCCAGAGCCACTCCGGGTTCCAGGCGACTCATCCCCCACCTACAATACGGTCTCCTGAGGCAGCGTTTCCTCCCCCCCGTGTTGCCTTTCTCACCCAATCTTGTCCAAGGCCTCCACGTCGCCCACCCTCATGCCGAAGATGAAGAGGTTCTCCTCGCCGGCCTCCTCAGCCATCTCCACGTTCGCTCCGTCCATGGTGCCGATGGTGAGGGCCCCGTTCAGCATGAACTTCATGTTGCCCGTGCCCGAGGCCTCCGTGCCCGCCGTGGAGATCTGCTGCGAGAGGTCGGCCGCTGGAATCACTGAGAAAGAAGACTGCAGTTAGCACAACAGTGGACACTGCTCTGGTCTGGGGTGAGCCTTCATTTTTTTAGCATGAAGCAGCTGGCTGAGCAGCAGTAAGTGTCGCCAATGATAACACAATAGGAAAAATACTACTTTCACTCAGCATACTCCTCTAATTCTGTAACATTGACTTTTTAGCCATTGACAAATCTGGATTTTTTTCCTTCTGAAATAATTAGGCAATAGGTGCAGCAGCAGCCTCCGTGCAGGTCTTGAACACACACCAGACGTAAACCAAACACCCTGCTCCTCTCTAAGGAAGGGGTCCCCTTACCTTTCTCGGCCAGAGACACCCTATAGTTCTCGAGGAAGATAACCTTGAGCCTGTCCCCCACCACGGGGTCATTGTTGACCACCTGCCCCACCGAGGTGATGAGTTTGATGATCATTTTGGCCATGTGATAGCCTGGAGCGGCCTATGAGAAGAAAGCAGAGACATGTGGGAGGGGCTAGATCAGAGGGCTCCAGCGACACACGGCTGGAGAACTGTTCTACTACTGTGATGGTTTAGAATACTTCATACACGCCTTCATACATTTGAAAGGTACTTTGAATGTGGAAATTCCTTGGTTGTCACATACCTTTCCTCCAATCATCACAGTCCGGGGAACAAAGTGCTTATTGGGGTCCTTTTTAATACCTACAAAAAAAACCAAAAACTATCCTAAATACAGTCCTTTCTTGTTTAGTCTTTAAATCTGTCAGCAGCCCTAATTTTGATGGTCAGCATGATGTTGTGTTGACCGGAAGAAACATTTTTTAGAACCATCAACAGTAGTCCCAGATTCAACATCAGATTGAGAAAGTACCACTAAGAACCAAACTAAATTGGATTTAAATGGGGGTGTGTGTGTGTGTGTGTGTCAGTACTTGCATGTGTACCGTACCCGGTTCACAGCTCTGAAGGCAGCTCGGTTTCATTAGCTCAGTATGAGCTTCAACATGTCAAAACCAGAGTGCAAAGCCCTTCTAAATGGATAGCATCTTACGTTTACATTCATTTGACTACTGTTCTTTGGTTTTGAGTTCTGTTCTTAGTTCTTAGTACTTTTAACTGCAGTTATACGTTACAGCATTTTTCTATTCATGTACCTCATCCTGTATTTCTGTAACCTTTTAACCTCTAATGTTTTGTTTGTATGGGTTTGTCTGAAGCACCGCAAATGAAGTTCTCTCTGGAAAATAAAAGTTCTTCCAAGTTCTTCTTTTACTGTACCAATCATGCATTCTCATGTAAGATCGAGCTTTCCTGCTCCATAAGTCAGAGAGGCAAGTTCTGCTGAAGACATGGCACCCACTGCCATTAGCAGGGAGGCAGGCGGAGGCTCTCACGGTTGTAGAAGGTGATGATGTGCAGGCAGTTCAGAAGTTGCCTTTTGTACTCGTGGATCCTCTTCACCTGAATGTCGAAAATGGATTCGGGGTTGATCTTCACCTTGTACTCCTTCTCCAGGTAGGCCGCAAACTTCTGCTTGTTCTCCTGCAACCAAAAGAAAGCACAAGGCTTAAAACAGGGCCGCTGCGTCAGGGGAGTCGGAAAAGGGGACTTGAGACCGGAGGGTGCCGACTGAAACCCAGAGCTTTTTAAACCAGATATTGAATGCACGGGTAATGTATTCATGAGACTTCGTTATCATGTAAAAGGTAAGCAGTGTAAATCGCCTTTAAAAAAAAGCTGCATCTCCTCTCAATAAGTTCACTTAGAATATCGATTTAAAGATATATCTCAAATAATGATCAATCATTGTTTGACTGCAGTATTACGCAATAAGTTTTCCTGTCCTATGCTGTTTTCTCTGAATAATAATCTTAAAATGATAATCAGTTATAAAGTTGATTTTGACGTCTTGATTAGTATACAGAATTAGAGCAACTTCAGTCATGCTTCCAAAACCTCAGTATCGACTGCGTACGGGAATAAACGTATATGTAGTAGGAAGTGAGGAAGGGCTGATTGAATATGTCACGCGCTGTGTCTCATAATGCCTTTGAGACTTTATAGTCCTTGCACGGAACTCCATTTGAAAAGCCTCTTTGTCGCTGCTGGAGCCACCGGCGTGGGCAATGGTATGTGGGTAATAGAATGCCAGCAGAGACCAATGAGAGTGATGGACCCCGTCACATTCGGGCACAGGGTGGTCTTCTCACCTGTTTGACATTGGCTATGTCTCGGATCAAGGCTTCGTTGTCAATAAAGCTCAGCAGCTTCTTCAGCTGAAAGAGGTCAGTCAGGAAGTCCTCTCCGATTTTCTGCAGGGCCAACAAAATGTGAGAAAAAAGAAATGGCACAAAAAAAATGACTAGACTACCCCAGACACCTAGGCTTTAATGAGAGTCTCCTGTTTTACATCACAAAAGCAGGTCGACCATTTACTACTTTTAATAAAAATGAAATGTATTTAGTCATAGCTAGGAGAATTTCTGCTCCAAAAAAAAAAGGTTTATTTAAATACTGGGAGGCAGATCAGCAGTCCGTTGGTTCGGCCCCCCACACCCCTACATTTTGCAGAACAGAACCCATGGGTCGATTGGTCTTTACCTCGGCGATGATATCAGCAAGGCCCGGGTTCGAGAGCAGCAGCCAACGCCGGGGTGTGATCCCGTTGGTCTTGTTTTGGAACTTATTTGGCTCCACCTCGTAGAAGTCCTTAAAACTTCACAAAAGCAATCCATTTTAAAAGCAAGCTCAAATTCAAAGTTCAAGTGTTCAAATTCAAAAACTTTCAATTACAAATACCAATGAACGCCATCAGTGCCAGATAGCCAATGTTTGACTCCGGGGCAAGGAAACAAAACTCAGCCAAATTAAACATAGTAAAAACCACAAAGAATATTTCCTCTGTGTGTCTAAGGTGCTAACCCTTAGCACTGGGCAGAGCCGAAGCGATTTAGCAGAACACCCATCACGTGACTTATTACTGACAAATGACGAGCATCTGCCATGTCGTGAGGATACCTACACAGTGCTCTTGACGATGTCTGAGTGGATGCGGGCGACCCCGTTGACGGCATGCGACCCCACCACGCACAGGTGGGCCATGTTGATCCTCTTTGGGTCGCCCTCCTCTATAAGGGACATCCGTCGCAGCCGGTCGTGGTCACCAGGGTAGAGGGCTGCAATCCTCTGGAGGTTAGGGGACAAACAGAAGATTAGGGTATGCTCAAACTCCTCTGCTGGCCTGGGGCCTAACCAGACAGGCACTGGAGAGAGTGCTCTAAGATTCAGAACTTTGACCTCCTTCCTTCCAATGGCGCATGAAACGGGGCGACTGTATATCGCCATGGTGATACTCGACTATAAAAGGGTCTATGGCAATGGAGGGGGGAGGAGGGTGAGCATCTGAACCCTCTGAGCCTCCCACCCCCTCACGAAGTGCCCCTACCTCCAGGTGCCGGCGGTTGATCTCGTAGATGATCTCCAGGTGACGGGGAAGCAGCTTCTCGAACAGGTGGATGGGCCAACGCTCCAGGGCCTCTGGCAGGACAGTGTGGTTGGTATAGGCGCACGTCTGCACCGTCACCTCCCAGGCCTGGGTTAACAATCCGCAAACGGGACAAATTCTTTGCCAAATGTCACATGTTCACCCCAGCACCGTTAGTGAAATACTCTAGTGTACGTTTCAACTAAAAAATACTTCAGGTTGATATTATGTGCTTAGTGACGTTCAGATATACGATCCGACTGAGGGTCATAGTATTGTATTGTAAATCTGCTAAATAATGCAGGAACTTACATTCATTTACACCAAAAGGAATACTTTATGTGAGATTATATACAGCAAATTTTATTCACAATTCTTAAAGTGTCACACATTTTCTGAGATGTTTTATAGGAAAGGAATTATTTTTACCACCGCCAACATTGTAAAAGGTAAAAACTCGGAGGAGCGTTTCGTACTTTGTCCCAGTCCAGTTTTTCTATATCCACCAGGATTCTCATGAGCTCAGGAATGGCCAGTGCAGGGTGGGTGTCATTGAGCTGGATGGCAACCTGAAATAGAGGGACCACTCTGTCTGACAAACATGAATACTTCTATGAATATCTCTTTAAACAACTGAGAAAAGGAACAATTTGTGATTTCCTGGACTCTACACGTCTTTTTATGCACCTGTTTTAATAGGTATTATACGCAATTACTGTTAATAGCGATATATATTATTATAACAAATGCATGTTTAAATTGTATGTTTGAACCAATTATTGACAAACAAAAACAAAACTTATTTTGGTAAGTACATTTTCTGATAAACTCTAAAAATGGTATTCGTTCGGCACCTGGTTTTGAACTGTTAAAAGGTAAAAAATAAAAAAATTAGGAAGAAATCAAATTAATAATGCATATTTTTAAAATTAAAACAGAGTTACTAAAAGCTGAAATAATATACTATAATAGCATAGGCATAACTAACGTACAAGCATTTGTCCCAAGCCAGTATCCATATATTAGTAAAAACACTGGCATGTTTTATACAAGTATTGACTTATGCCAAATCAACCATCCATTAGCGTGACCTTTCTTCTGTGTGAGTGAACACTGACACCAACACAGCATCCGACCTCTACACTTTTGGAAACCAATACACCTGTACCTGCAGCTGGCCGCGAGGTAACACGATCACAGACGGCTCATTGTCATAGCTTGCCGTTACCAGGGTCGGTTCTGAGGAGGATGGATTACTGTAACCAAAGAGTTTTTGCGGAAATCAGCAAAGTCCTCACCTTCTCAGGGAAGGTCTCGAAGGAGGTCCTCACGGGGTCACGGCATCCAAACTTGGAGGATTTGAAGCGACGGATGATGTCCTGAAGGGTGGCGGCCACCACGAAATACTCCTGCTTCAGACGAAGCTCCTTCCCCTCGAAAAACTGAGCACACGCAGACACCGACATCTTACTAAACCCTACCAACAAAAATCTGCTCCTGGGTGGTACTTAAAGTTATGCCATTGTGGGGTGTGGGGGTTGGGGGGGGTACTCAAGTTGTGTTTATGCCGTTTGAATTCTACTGGTTTATACTAATTGATCTGATGCATTTTCAGAAATTTGCACGGGATACATTTAGAACGATTATTAAAAGCAGAACCAGAGCAGTCAGTAGTCTTTCCGTTTTATAAATCCAAGGACAACAAAACATGAGTGGTTAGAAGCTAAAGTTAAGTGTATGTCACTGATAAGTGCTTTAGCACTGGCATGATGACAGGTTTTATATAGTCCAATTTGGGAGAGAAACCAGTGAAACCAACACATGATTTGATGTAAATAAAAAGCATCTTGTCTTTTTCCACTCGGCGGGCTACACAGCCCACACAGGAGGTTCAGCGTTTATTGGAGGAGAGGCATGCGCCTCTACGCAGCACCGCGGGAAACACTCGCAAGTGGAAAACCCTACTGCTCCAGTCCGTGCGGCACTCTGCCAGTTCTGCTTTCCCCGGTCACAATTAGCAAATGACATCATTTGGATTTTAACTGGCAAACTCCAGCTCATAGAGCTCAGTCTGCTAACTAACTGAATCCATTACGCAGCGTTTAGAAATTCCAATGAGACGGTGCAGTACTTGCACCTACAGGAGCGACTGCAGAAATGCTTCTGGCAATCGCCCAATTTAAATGCACAGCCAAGCTGCGGCTGTGTGGGATGTTGGGGCCACTGGCTGAAAAACTCGTTCACACTGCACATTTCAGCTCCTTATTTGGTCACGCCTGGGGAGACAGTGACCTCTTGTGACCAGAGCAAGCAGAGCAAGCAGACGTCCCATTTCCACGTTCCACTCACTCAGAACTTTTATTGCACCTAATGAGGTCCAAATTGCCATCAAGCAGGCCGAACTGACATATTGGGTATATCATTTGACTTAGACAAAAAGATTTTTTAATGCTGGACGAACGAAAACCCAAGAGAAACGACTTTGTACTGGAGTGAGGAGTGAGGAGTGAAGAGTGAAGAGTGAAGAGTGAAGAGTGAA
>JAOYSI010012559.1:0-39754 GCA_025775065.1 Hiodon alosoides | reverse complement strand
GAGATAGTGAGAGAGAGAGAGAGAGAGAGAGAGAGAGAGAGAGAGAGAGAGAGAGAGAGAGAGAGAGAGAGAGAGAGCGGTTTGGTTGGAGAGAAAGAGAGAGCGAGTCAAAGAATGAGTAGCTGTGTTTGAAATATCTGCCTCTGCAAGCTGACCAAGCCCTAAAAACCCCGTTCTTACCCTCGCTCCATAGTCTCGAGCCTCGGACTGAGAGAGAGAGAGAGAGAGAGAGAGAGAGAGAGAGAGAGAGGGGGAGAGAGAGAGGGAGAGAGAGCATAGGTTTATTCAGCACACAGCTCTGGAGTTCAAGAACCAGGGAGTCGTCAGAAGTATTCAGGTCCTGTGTCAGACCTCTCTATCTGCTACAGAGCACTTAATTCTGTCCCTTACGAAGTGAGAAGGAGGCAGAAGCTGAGTTTGCGACCGTGAACAGTCTTCTTTGAAAACTAGGATGGCACCTGTCAGAGAGGGAAGGGCAGACTGCTGAAGCCACGAAAAACCCGCACAAAGGTGAGGGAGGCAGAATGGGCTTTTCTTTTTCTCTTTTATGTGAGTTGTTTATGTTGATGTGCATAACTACTGGCTGGGACATTTCTCTGTGAATGGACAGGTTTTTCTAGCAATTGCTGTTTCAAGGAAAATTATTATTTTTGATTCTTTAAAAATGGTTATTGTTTTTTGTTGTTTTACCCTAAGAAATACCTTATTTTGCTAGTTTACCGCATGTCTGTGTTAATTTAGACAAAAATCGCCAAATTTAGCACTGGCTTTTCAGTAATATTACAAGACATAATAACTAATCATTTAAACAAAAGATCTCTTCCAGACCGAGTGAGGGTCATTCTTCAGTTATTAATCTTTGCTGTTTAACTCTGAACCTCTCTATGACCCGTCTGTATGGCACAGTATATTAGTTATACCCATTTTCAACCATTTTCCCTCTGATGAGTGATGATTTCCACTGGACTGGGGGTATGTTTTTTGTCTCTCCATCACCTCAGCATATAAAAGCTCTGAGCCCTTTTCATAATTCCTCCTTTACCCACATTCCCAGTATATCTTTGCTACTGCCATGTTATATTTACACATCAGGTGTCCTCTGTGAAAAGCCAAGGCTCACACTGCACCTTCCCAGAAAGCCTTTTCTTGTCAGATTGACGAGGGGGCCTTTTGTAAGTTAACATAATTGTCTGTTGCCTTTGTTTGAAATATTTAATCAGTGGAGTTGGCGCTTCTGAAATATTGACTGCGAAATTCCTGGAGGGAAACGAGCAAAGAGAAGTTACACTTTCAATGTCGTGAAAAGCATAATGATGTCGTTATAAACATTTCATGGTGTTTTTTTTCTTTTCTTTTTTACTCAAAGATACTGAAATAATACAGGAGTCAAGGCATGTGGATTTTAGTGTTAATATACTGCTTAACATAGCATGCTTGGGTATACAGTCATTTCTATTAAGATGAACTAAAAACACGCTCAGTGCTTAAATCACACCGTTTGTTAACACTGTGGGTGTATACTGTGCACCAGTGCACTTCGCATGCACCTCCACTGGCCTTTCATTGGATCGTAGAAGCCGCTAAATAGAAGAGCACTTTTTTTTTTACATTTCAAGGGCTCCATCAGGCTTGCTCTGAGTGCCGTCGCTAAATCAAAATGTGTGGCACTGTTTTTGGGGTCCACCATAAGCACGGCCGATGGTCGTTGTGCGCAAGTAATTTTTCAGCGTTTATCAAGTCTTTAATCCTTCTGAGCTTTCCGTCTATTTGGGCCCTCCCCTTCTGGATTTATTTCAGTACTTCTGACTGTGGACCTGAATCAAATCATCATTTACATAAAATGCTTTTTGTTGTTCAGTAATATCATTGTCACGTGATCTTGTTCTGTGAGCCTTCGTTAATGAATTCATTGGTTGTTTAAACTCAATTTCAATTGGGAGTTTGGTTTAATTGAAGCATGCCATTTATCAAGAAAGGACAAAAATCCATACACATTCCCCTCTTTTGTTGGTATTTAACAAAGCTAGCTTTGTTACATCTTACGAAGCTCTTTGACAATGAAAGTAAAATGAATGCATTGGGGATTATCTGCTTTATATGAAAGCAGTAAAATCATTATGGAAGATCTTTTTTCATTTTTAGCCTTTTGGAACACAAGTGACTCTGGTGTAAATCATAGCAATGAGCAACTCTGAATCACCGTGACACAGATTTATAATCCTGGAAAGAAGTGGCTGAAGAATGAGGAGTAGTTTGGCAGACGGAATCGTCAGAATGCTCACGTGTTCGTCTTGGACACGCTCAAGGATCCCCCCCCCCCCACCCCGCTGCTTCTTCTCCCATTCCCAAATGTGCGAAGCTGCCTGTCATGGGATAGAGAGCTGGGTTAATTCTGGCCTTATAATTGGGAATTAAAACAGAACTCTGGGAGGCCGTCAGCTTCGCTGTCACCTAGCTACATCTGAGGGGCGTGGTAGTGGTTGTGGTGGTGGTGGTGCTTGGAGGGGTGGGGGGCATTTTGTCACTTTAGACTCAGTAGTGGAAGCTGGAGTGGAAATGAAATTACTGAGGCCTTTCAGTGCGATGGTAAAAAACAATGCCCCCGCCCCTCCCCTCATCCCCAGGGGCAAGCTTTTTGGGCTTAGTGGGCTGTTGGCTTACTACGCTGTGTGCCTCCGAGATAACGAGGCAGGACCCGGTGACACACTGGTTTTAGCTCCGTTATTGCAGTCTACCTACCATACCCGTGGCGTGGATCAGGGATGGTGTGGGTTCATGTCCCGAGGCTACTGTACAACTGCTGACTGGGTCTTCAGATTTGGCCCGGGGTCAAAATGTAGATGTCGGGGTCCAAGTTGCATTACTGCTCGGTACCCAACTTGGCCCAGGGGAAACGTCCTGAAATGAAGAGGAGAAGTTAATATATGGGAACTTCCTTTACATGGCAGGGCAGGAATCGTGTGTAATGAGTCACATTCTGCAACAGAATACTTTTTCGTGCATCCTCTTTGTAAGCGTAATTCGTAATTCGTACGCGTTATTCGTAATTCAAACACACAATTCGGCACAGAAATGTTGTGTCTCTGGGTCTATAAAACTGTCCAACATTAGCCCTGGAGATCATGATTAGAGTGGATTATGGCACAGATAAATCTGAGTAGAATACAGAACTTCCTCCGCTTTCCATTCCCACCTACATTTCCCTTAAAGGATTACGGCTTAGGCGATGTTCATTTCTATATGCCTGTGTGCTCCGAAAACCGCACGCCTCTACTAGATCTGGGCAGTGGCATTCCCCCTCTTGCTGACAGCCTAGCCCTTCCCTGATCAGATGGCTCCCACAGCTCTGGAACTCCCTGCCAGAGCTAATCAGCCAGTTGTTGGGACAGGCGCTTTGCATAATGTATCCATCCTCAGCAGCGGAGGGTGGCTTTCAGCCGACGGAGCGGCTCAGTCCAAAAAGCCTGTTAATTGCACTGCTCCCAGGAGGGGTTTGGCTCATTTCTAATTTGGTTCCCCCTGATGATGAAACCCCCACACCGACGCCAGTGGCGGGGCGCTTAGCGCAGTCAATTTCCCTGACGCTGCGAGGGGTAACGGATACTCTCTGAAGGTGAACCCTCCAGAGTGTGCGCACATGTGTGTGTGTGTGTGTGTGTATGAGTGTGTGTGTGTGTGTGTTTGTGGGTGACAAAGAGAGGGGCACAGCTATGAAATCAGCTTAAAGGATGTCTTTCATTTTAGGGCGTTACAGTTCATTTGAATTGGAAAGTATGTCTGTATCATTTTAAATATATATTAAATTTGTTTACTTTTGTCTATACCAAACTGGGATTGTTCCGTTTCAAGGTCAGAACGAACTTAAGATAACAAAGAGCTGGGCTTATTTATAGGTACCAATACAAAACCATTTCAGCCAAGGTGGGAATCTGAAAAGCAGCACCTAATAATGCTGTATACATGTCTTTTTGTGAACATGTGTAGTTAAACTGCAAGGCATCACCTGTGTGGGAGTGACGGGGGTGAGGTACTGGGAAGATTTATAGTAGCGGGAGTATTATCAACATTTCAGGTCTCGAAATGTTGGGAAAAGAAACCATGTTTTTACGGGATGTGTTTGCCTGCATAAGCCCCCCATGGTCTCCCAGTTCTCCACCAGATTCAACAGCATACAAGCAGCGCTGAGACAGGTGAAAGGGGGAGGGTATGGGCATCTCTTAGCACCAGAACCACACCCATAAACTGTGCTGTGGAGGGCTTTTTATGTGTCCTGCTCAGGAGTTATTTGCGGGGAAGTTTTTTGTCCGAGCTTTCTCTCACTTGGAACGCGTGAACAGAACCCTGACTTTGCCCAGGGAGACAAACAGAGGGTTCCTTTGTGTCCCTTGCCTACCCGGAGTGCTGCTGCCACAGTCCGAGCTCATTAAAGACGAGGAAAAGGGGTGTGAGTGGGGGTTTCCTAACAGGCGCTCTCTGGCCGAGGAAGACGAGGTGTGAGTGTGATGGCGGGATTGATGGCTTGTCCGTGGAGTGCGATTGTAGACAGGATTACAAGATTTGCAGACTTAAGTGTTGGTGGTGCTGGCGGGGCTGCAACATCCATGGATTACCTGGGTATGTGTTGGGCAGGCTAGTCTGTTTCCTCAGTTTCCTCAATTAAATTTAATTAAATAAAGCCGGTCTGCTCTCCCCCTGCAGGCACAGAACCTGAAATAAAAGATTTGAGATATACAAATAGTCACGACAATCATAACAAGCAATATAAGGAAGACGGGTGATTTTGAAATGCTCGATTTGGCTCACATTTTCACAGAGGGTAATGACATAATGTGCATCTACACACTATCACTAAGAATTTGTTAGCTGAACTATGCTGACCCCCAGCGCAGCTCATCCCTCACTCCAAAACACAAAAGCAGTGATTTTCTTTTTACCTCGGTAGGCAGCCGGTATTGTGTATAGGCTGGGGACCTGGGACCCGTGAGACTCAGCTTGTCAAAGCCATTTAAAAGTATCCTTTTCCCATCCCCGGGCAAGCGTAAACACCCAGAGCCAGGCACACAATTTAGTGCTGCTGAGTGGAAGCTGTCAAAATGAGACGCTGGCCAGTCTTTAGGAGAGGTGAGACTCCGACAAATGGCCTCTTATTATCGGCCATCTGACACACCTGTGGGGGGGGGAGGGTGAGGCGCGGGCTGAAATAATAACCCCCAACCCTCCCACCCAGTCCTCTGTCATTCCTAATGCCTTCATTGGCCTGCATGTGTAGTCCACAGCATACTTCCCCAGAGAGGCAGCTAGAGAGATCGAGAGAGAGAGAGAGAGAGAGAGAGAGAGAGACTACTACATTTACATGTGAATCTAATTTTGCCATGCTTTCCCTGACACAGAAAATTCATTATGTACCTAGTCTAATGGGTCTCGGATGTCTTTGTGAATTAGCTGATGTGCTTCAGTTCATCCTGTATGTGGCACAGACCGCAATGGGGAAAAGTAGCTGGCTGACTTACCCCAGAGCAGGTTTTAAAGGTCTGCATTCTTGGTTGGACAGTCTGTAAGTGATGCAATCTGAAAAGTAAGAGTCTGACTGCAGGTACAAAGTAACAGCGCTAGCTCTGTCTTTGCCACAAGGTCTTAACAACGTAAGCGGCATTCATAAATGTGTGCTGTTGTCTGAGCAGACTCAGTAGTACTGTTGGGTAGATGTCTGGTTTCCTGTCTTTAAAAGGTGAAGTAAATTCTCCTCCATCCAAAGACATGATCACGGAAAACCAGCATTAACACCTTCCCTTTAGTTTCCCTTTTTTTGGGGGATTTTCTGTGTACACTCTCTCCTAAAGCAATCAGACCGTAAGCAGTAAACAGGAGCTTTACATTCTGCATGTGAAGCCCAGACAGAACACAAAGAGCAGACGTCTTTCTCAGGATGAAGCTGAGTGCAAACAAAGTGGCCCAGGGGCTGCAGCCCCTGGACCAGAGCAAGTGGAACCAACGGGAAGGGATGTCCGGGCCGATGCACAGGGTCAGCCATCTCAATGAGACAAGACCAGGCGAGAAAGGCGAGAAACAGTGAAAAAGAATGCGATGCATTTTTATGGAGGTGGAAGGCAGCAAGGCAGCAATGGGGGAAGGGGGAACGCCATTGAGGCGGTGATTAGACAATAAAGGGAATTCCAGGCGACATTCTTTTAGAACCTACATGAATGCTTCTGCAGATATCCAACATGCTAAAACACTGGATGGGCTGTTTTGCTTGGTGGATTGCATACATTGTAATCTTTTGTAATCTTTTCAATCAAAGTTTAAACCTGAACGTTCATCTTAAGTGCAACTGCAAGATGTCTGTGCTTGTTTCTATGTGTGTGTTTGAATTTCTATGAGCATTTATGTGTGTGTGTGTTAGTGTGAACAGCAGGGCATCATGGACCCCAGGTCCATTTTCTACACCGGTACCTGCTGCTTTATTGAGAGCCCTACTAAATTAGTTAGCCCTACTAGTTAATAGTTCCCGTTCAGCTTCTTGGGTTTAATATGACGACGAATAATAGGACCAGTAACTGTCATCCTGCCACTGTGTCAGCAGCTGCTGACAGAGATATGCCAATTATCCCATCTCTCCCTTCTCCCTAACTTATTAATCTGCAAACACAAGGGTCACAGGTTCCTCGGAATCCCCTGGAAGGCTATGCTCCTCGCTACAGGCAAGCCTATCTCTCAACACTAATGATCTGGCTTTCCAATGTCAGGACAGTGAGAAGTTGCAGAATCAGATGAGGAATCTCCATGTATTCATCATGGGCAAACTCTCCATGTAGTTTTCATGAGGAAGATCTCCATGTGTTCATGGGAAAAATCTTGACAATGATTGCATCGTTGCACTGGACAAAATCATGTCAACCGGACACGTTTGTGCTGGACTGAACTGCACATCGATACCGAGCAGAGCCAATGCGACGATCTGTGTACTAGTTTACTGGGCTTCACAACAGGGGCTGCCGTTCTTATTATTTTATGCAAAAGATAGATAAACCAGAATACCATTCTTTACCAGAATAAAGAGAATAAAAATGAGGTTAATGCACTCTGTGGAATTAGTAAAAGTTTTTCTTCAGCTTGAAATACAACAGGGACTTGTGTGACAGGAGCCATACATCAGCCAGTATGTTTTTATCCCTACTCATACGGATAGTTAGCGGCGATCAGTAACATTTCAGGATGTGCTGCCACAGAGAAAGGGAGAGTGGTAGCATGGCAGAGGACCTTTCTGGGAGGAGTAACCCTGAGAGAGATCAGCGGTCGCTCTGGACATTAATGGGCTCTCTGCCCTGTGGCGACCCTGCGCACTCACCCACCACCCGAGACCAGAACAGTCTGCTCCCATTTCCCACTTTCTGCCATCCCCCTTTTTCAGCCTCGCACAAACGGCCCACTTTGCTAGAATAGCGCTGGGCTCAGCACTGCGTTGCAGGACGGCTTTGCTGATTGTGTTCGTCTCTGCTGTCTCTGCATAGCTGTAAGTTTAGCCATCCGTTTGTATGCGTCAACTTGGAACAGCGTGGAAGTTGATCCTCCTCTCCTCTGTCTTTCGTGGACCTGCTGGCCACTCCGTCGCCTTGAAAATTCTTTAGAGTGAATAATTGATTGTATAGTACATTATATTTGCACCACAGATCAAAACAAACAGAATGAGACAGTACAATATATATTGATACTATAGTACATAGTACAGTAACTAAAGCAAGGCCATTGGCTTAAAATGAAAGAAAATGTTCAAATAATTTGTCGTGTTGGTCGTGGCCTTGGTGTTGATCAGGCCAGGGGAGTGGCGTGAGGCAAGGTGTGAATTATGAGGGGGAGATTGTGGCCATGCAGAGGGGTGGCTGGTATTATCGCCAAGCCCATTAAAAAACAAAACAAAAATGTTATAATATAGTAAGGGATCATTTTAATAACAACAACACCAACTTTGTTCTGTTTTATCCAACAGAGCCTGATAAAATACACCAGACATTACTTATGAATAATTGAATTTATCTACAGTAAACAAATGAAACTTTTCATTATTTTGTTTGATAATTAGTATTTTTAGCCCAAATTATTGAAAGTAGAGTGTATATTAATTCATAATTTTTTGTAAGCATCCCCTTTTTGAAAAAGATTTGTGCTGATGAATCCGGCTGAAGTGGTGGACGACATGAATGAGGAATCTGACATGTTTTTTTTGTTTTTTTCCTGGGACTACGTCAATCGCTCTAATACAGCCCAGGCCACCCTCCCACCCTGATCACACACACACATATCCACTCCTCCCTCACTAATAACAACACGACAGGACTCCTTCCCGTCTCCTGGATCCCGGTAATGCTGTTCGGTCTTTTTGGGCCGCTTACGTGCTTCCCGAGGAACGTTCCTGCCGAATCCCTCACCAAGAGCAGCCCCCGATGTCGGCAGCTAGATGCACCTAGCCTCAGTTTGTTGTTTCCTGCGAAAGTGGGTAAAGCCCTGTGCCAGGATCACGGCAGCCCACAGAGCAGACCCCCTCAGAAGCACAGCGACATGATTTAAAAAACACAAACGCGCACACCGCTCGCTCACGTCGGAGGGGGGTGGAAACAACCTGCGGCCCTTCGTTTGACCCAGTGAGTTCTTCTTTTCTGTCGCATGGGAAGAGAAATTCCAGAGCAGGTCTTAAGTGTTTATGGCAAGTGGTTCATTGCAGTCAGGGAAGCTGTCCGACCAGTTTGCTGTCCTCTGGGTAAAGTAAGCAGAGATTTATGAAGAGCCCTGGTTGGCTTCTGGTGAGCACGGCTGAACTCGTCCTCGATGGATTGCACAGATGACTGCATGTTTGTGAACACCCAGTTCCTCTACGAGGACAGTATTTGCGGCGAGCTGGAGATGAGTAGATGGAAGCGGAGTGGAAAGTAGAGGTGATTTGTGAAGCAGTTTCTTCCCCAGTGTTGTGAAGAGTATTCCTCTGGGCAATTCCCAGCTCCCAGGCCTTTCATTCCCGCCCAAGCCTCAGTCGCTCGGGGGGGAAGCATGCATGGGAATCCCATTGACGAGGCACCTCTGAGCCCTCATTGCTCTCCAATAGAGCCCCAGCCCCTCTGCTCAGGAGGGTAACAGGTTCTTTCCAAAGTCGTTTTTTTCAGGCTTTCTGCTTTGTTGAAGCCCTACGGGTTTGCCTTTCTGAAGAAACAAATTGTTTTGAAGCATCTTCAGTCCTTTAACCAGGCATGAGTCCCGTGCGTTGGAGGGGAAGGCAAGCGGTCCCCCTGCAAAGGTTTGGCAATTAAAACTATGCCAGCAACCGCAATAACTTCTTGCTTGTTTACGGAATCATATATGTTCAGCTTTAAATGAAAACAATGTAATACAATATTTACATTTCTGCCCAGAAATGCTACTGTGTCAGTACTACTCCATGGTTACTATCTGTTTTTTAAGCATGCCAGGGGTACTTGTTATCCTATGAGAGAGAGAAAGAGAGAGAGAGAGAGAGAGAGAGAGAGAGAGAGAGAGAGAGAGAGAAACTTACAGGTCCACAGCTGTGAGAGGTGACATACAACTAAGTTCTGAGTCCCAGAATTTCTTTTTTGTTGGCCTTTCCTTTCAATGAGCAATTTTTTGCATGAAAACCAAATTATGCAATGAGAGGTCACCAGTCACGATATTTAGGTGTCTCTCCTGTCATGTTTCAGGTTGTTTGTCAAATGTATTTTGCTTTTTTCATGCTCTTTGCAGAGTTGCTTATGTATTTGTTTGCTGTTCTCCATTGCACGTTATCTGCACAGCTTTCTTTTCGCCCCCACGCAGATATTTTGCTATTCTAGAGAGATTAAGTGATCCCTTTGCTGATGTCAGCAGACTGAAGGATGTCGACGTCTCTGTTAATGAGTACTTTGGATGGACTGGATCCCTGAGCTCTCAAGTGAACTGTTATTGAAGCCCAAGGAAGTGGTCTCACGATAGTGGGCGAGTACTTAAATAGAGCACTAATTAAAAACCATTCCTGAGAAGTTGGGTGAGCACCGTGCTGGTGTGGCGTATGTTGGTATCTGAGAGTGAGTGAGACATCTGCAGTTTGAACTGGCTGTGCCTCTGCATTCAGTCAGCACGGCTGGGAGTTCCTGTCTGTGCACACACGAACACCAGCACCAGCTTTGAGGGTACCTCTGCTCCTCGTTCAGCCGTCTGTGTAGGCTCAGCTGATCAGGAACCAAGTTCATCATCTTGATCCATGGTGGGAGGGAAACGGTAAGATGTTTTCGTCCAATGTCTTCCTTTTTGTAAGAAACTTGCTGTCCTGGAGAAAGAACATCTCAGCTCTTTCACTATGAAACCGTACACGCTGCCCGAAGTTTACATCCTTGGCTTTGAGCACAGTGTGTTCTAATAACAGCTGTTTCCCCTTCCCTCATACAGGGTGTTTTCCCAAAGGGTGTTTCCCACTGATAATATATCATCCACTTTGTGTCGATTGCTCATGTCAGTACAACGCTGCAATAAAAGGTACTGAAGCCTTTTAAAGACAGCACTTTGGTGAGTAGTTCTGTAATTAAGTTGCCCTGCTGAGGGTATGCTTGAGGTCCAGCAATTCTGCCTTTTTCTCCCCTTTTCACTTTGCTGTGGGTAGATCATTCATCACCGTCCCAGGTCTCCGAAGGCCTTCAATTATTCCCGAGTTAAGGGGATTTCTGCTTGTGCTGCATCAGATGTGGAGTCAGCCCACTTATCCCTGTAGGTACCTGCAGTCTGTGTGGCGGGATTTATGGCCCATTAAGACCATCATTAGGCTTTTTATCCAAATGCAATGAGAAATGAGCGAGTTGACTCTATGACCTAGGGCTAGTGGTTTTGAGCAGAGATTATGGCTTTGTATGTGTGTGTATGTGTGTGTGTGTGTGTGTGTGTGTGTGTGTGTGTGTGTGTGTGTGTGTGTGTGTGTGTGTGTGTGTGTGTGTGTGTCCGTGTTTGTGCGTGTGTTTAGAAAATGTATGAGGAGGTGTTTTTAAATGGGAGAAGGAAATGCATCTGGTTGCAAAGTAGAGCCAGATTTCTGAGAGCAGGTGCTTGACTGAGCAGAAAAGGAGTTGCTATGTTGTAGTTCCTCCATCACCAACTGTGTCATGGATTAAGTCTAATTCACAGGCCGTCAACACCGTCAACAGGGCGTCTTGTAACTATACATTTTTGTGTAAACGTGCTGGAAGCAACCATCCTCTTGGATCAATAGTGTTCAAGACAGTCGTATTCTGCTACTTTGCTCTGTTTCTGACTTAACGAGACAGGCGGCTGCTTTTGAACCACCCCGATGGCCCTCTTTGAGCAGTCATAACATCCATGGCTGCGGGCGAACACCTCTGTCGTCCAGACAACATTTCAGGCAGCGCAGGAATCCATAACAAGCCACCGGGAGGCGTTATGGGATCCAGGCTGGCTTTGAATACAGTGCGGCGTGTCAACTTCACTGGCTTTTTCCCAGTCTCAAGGACCGAAAAAATGAAAGGTTTTGAGACAAAGGGCCTTCACAAGCTGGTGAGACCCAGCTGTGTGCATGAAGACAGGATTGTTGCATAGGCAGACACCACAACGATTTACATCATTTTTATTCTTTTCAATTTCTGTTCGCACAATATCAATCTTCTGATAATTACATTTTTGGATGTAACTTTAACCATGGTGACTGAGGAATATTTTACTGTTGAAATAATGAACCTTATACTCTTGATCTGCTCAGTTGGGCTGTACATCTATTTACACATCCTGAGTGTCTGTTTTCTCCATTAGGGTGAGAATAATACCCTCCATTAGGGTGGGATAGGGTAGGCTACCAGCCTAGGTCGATGCGGCCTCTGCACCTCTGAACCCTAATCCCCTTGACAATGTGATGCTTGTGAGAAACAATCAAATGTGCATCAGCACGATTTCATCTGGGGGCGCGCCGTTAAGAGCCGCTGTCAATCACTCCTAATCCTGTGGGGAGGTGGAGATAGTTTGCTCTGCTGATTTCTCTCATTTGGTATCGCCACAGTGAGCTGCGAATTAATCAGAGACCCCATTCAGAGAGGGCTGCTGTACAGACGTCTAGATCAACCTTCTTCCTTCAATGCCCCCTTCCAGGCATGGAGCATGGACAGTCGGCCTACATGGAGGAATAATGTAGACAAAGCAAGTCTGCATATACCTTTTGTGTACTGATCTTTTATATACAGAGACGTACTTCCCCTAAGCATTCCAGCCCTGCCCACAATTTTCCCCATATATTTATAGGGTATAATCTGCCACCACCCCCACTCAAAAAACTCACAGATCTATGCCAGGTGAGCCTCCATTGTACACATACCCACCCTCCCATCAATTCCACTCGTGTTAGTGCAGGGAAGAAAAGGAAAAATGTCTGAAAATGTGCGAGTGATCTGATGGAGAAATTGAATGGCCGAAGGGGGCTGCTGAGGTTCGTTTCTCATGTAGAGGGATACTGGAACAGGTAAGTGCAAGTCTCAATTGATTGGAGATTTAGGCATACTAATTTTCTTTTCAAACTTTCCGCAAACCATCTGTAGGGAGAAAGAAGATTCCCCTGTACATGACACGTCTCTTAAAATTTTATTTGAAGAGAATTACTTTTTTTATGATTGTCGTTAAAGCAGAAGAAAATTATTACTTCTGTGGGTGGGATGTCAGAACATTAAAAAAAAAAAACTCCCAGAAGGATAAGTTCAGGTCATGCTGGAACTGTTTAAATATTTCGATTATGCTCTCTTAAAAATTTGTGAGCAAAAATAAAAATGTTTGTAGGTAACTGCAGCACCCCAGAGCTGACAGGAAAGGTGAAGCTAAATGGCTGTCACATTTGAAGGTGTAGTAATCCCTCAGCAGTGACCCTGCACCTAAGATGAAGGCATGGACGGGTAAAGGCACAGGAGGTACATCAGAAATAATGCGGATTTGGTGTAAATGGACCCTGGGGGACCCCATGAGCAATGGAAACCATCTCCCCTGGGAGCGGGGATTAGCTGTCCAGACCCTGCAACTCAGAGACCCATAGCCTGAACCTGGCAGGTCGTAGCAGGCCCAAGCTAAGCAGCCCAGCTCTGTTGGAGAGCAGAGAAGAGGTCAGGGGGGAACCAAGAGTTGAGGATGGAAAACTGGGAGGAAAGTGGGAGACAATGGGTCTGTGCAAGTGACAGTGTGCATTGCAATTCAAATTGAAATAGCCATTACTTTTCAGCCAGTGTTTACAAAAAAGGAAATGCACTCTTACATGCCTAAAAACACAGAAAGAGCATGGATTTAATTTATTTTAAATGTTTTGATTACATATTTGTAATGAAATGCTTTTGTAAATACAAACTGGGAGGCATCAATTCACTGTAATTCTTGGTCCAGCCTGAGAAGTATGGGAGAATTTCAGGTCTGTTCAAACTTTCAGTAGTACTCACAGACACCACTAAGCACGGGCTTCTCAAAATGACAATGACCTCATCACCTCCATTTGTTTATCTCTGTGCAAGCAACGCAATAAAAAAACACACAAATACATTTCAACTGAAATTTTTCAACGGGACTTTGCCCCCTGGAATTACTGGCTTTTATCAGATCACCGCTATCGCTTGTTCAGGGCAGAGGGCCTGGCGAGTTCCATTAGAGCGATTAGGCGTAGGGTGACGCAGCCACTGTAATGGCCCCTGGTAATGGCAGTGCTAACGATCTACTTAGTGGTGGAATTTATTTTGTGTCACACTTTTCCGTCGCTTTCAGTCCCGCGTATTAGCCAGATCAGCAGTCCCTGTAATTACATTAATTTTGGAGACGAGATTAACAGTTGCTTGTGATTGGCAGAAGGGCTCTTTGGTGTTGTCTCTTCTTGCATGTGTCTTGTGGGGGCCGCTACAGGAATTTTAATTGTCATTTCTGCAAAGGCTGACAATCTGTTGGAACCCAATGTACTCAGACGCACGAGTGGTATACATCAACCAGCCAGAGTGGCCGGGGACGCTTTAGAATCGGCCCATTTTCATTATTACAGTTATTTCGTTTGGTAGCAGATCCGCTTACCCAAAGCACCTTAAAGAGCTCAACATTTTATTTTAAACCATCCATTTGTTCAGCTGAATATTTGCAGTAGCGATTCAGGTCAATCACCTCACCCAAGGGCGCAAAAGGCAGTGTTGGATTCAGGCTCTGAGACTAAAGCCTGAAGCTTGGACCGCACTTCTTCCTAATTCTGTTGCAGATAGTCAAGTTTTGTCCAAAGTTATATCTGTTTTGTATGTGTGGAAATGGAGGGGCCTGACTGTGGTCTCTTTCTCTGGGACACTCGTATGTGCCCGGACAAAGTAGACTCAGCAGCAGGGCCACCCCAGGGAAGTCAGTGTGCTGTGAGCTGCTGTGTGTTTGACTTCTGACCCCTGTCTAAAGTAGCATCACTTTCTTGGGTGTAATGCAGGGGAATTTTCATGCAGGCATTGAACACGGAACAGGAGAGAACAGCAAAGTGCTGAGGAAAAAAATATAAATAGAGGGAGGTCATTATCAAGGAATGGGGAGATAATGAAAGTCTTGTTGGGCCATTTTTTTTTCCTTTCTGTTTTGTAAATTTTTATGATCAAAAAAGGTTCTAGATTAATCATTTGATATTTATGCAGGCCAGTTAAATTGAGCTATATTGTAGCATTTTTATGTTCAGTTAAATAGTAAGTTATTATATGGTCCAAGTACCTTTTTAACTTTCAATTCTTTAGCTGTAAATTTAACTGGCATACTTGCTGGAGCTCCAGAACCATGCAAGTCACCAAGGTTGCCATGGAGCAACGAAAGGGTCAGAAGGTCATCACAGTGGGGGGCAAACTGGCGCTTGGGAACGAGTTGGTACCGCAGCCTACTTCTGCCGGCGCAGCCAGAGCAGTCTAAATGAAAAGGTCTCGGCTTATCGTTGTTGCTGGCGCACCGGGATTGTGTCTCTAGCATGGACAGATGCTCGGTTAGCGTCCGGTTAGTGTACAGAGGAGGAGTTGGGGTTGGCTGTATGAAGCTGAGCCCTCTCTCCCTGTCCACAGTGTGGATTAACCTGACATACAGGGCTGTTGGAGATCATGATTACAATTTTCATCTGATTTTCATCTGATCTAGCGTTTTTGTTTTGTAAAGAGGAAACAGTCATTCCCCATGCTTTTCACCCTCACTCTCTATTTCTCTCTTTCTCAAAGTGTTGCCAGGCTGGTGCTCTGCCCTTAATCAAACCTGTGAAACAAGGGCTCACCAACGCCTGTCCTGAAGAGGGAGGGATTAAATATTGTGCCAAAGGGACGGCCCGTTGCCCTGGTCGCCTTCTCTCCTCCTATTCCTCACTCTCACTCTCTCTCTCTGCCCCCTCCCTCCCTCCCAGCTCTTGAACTGAAGCTCTTACTCCAGCCTCCGTTTGCTAGCTGACTGACTTTGTGCACCGGCTCCTTTGCACTTCTTTGGAGTGAAATGAACTGAAGCGAAGACAGCTGACCTGGGAAATTTCCGAGTCCTCCAGTGAACTTAACTCTTCAAAAAAATGGAAAAAAAACCCTGATTTGTGGATATTGCCAACTTTTTATTCTTTACCATCTGGCATGGCAGTTGGGAGAAGAGAGCTTTCTATTCTGCGTTTTTGATTGTGGTAGAGACTTTATTACGGTGCAGAACAGGTCTGGCTCTGCCCCCCCCCCCCTCCCATGTGTGTGTGTACAGTGCGTGTACAGTGTGAGTACAGTGTGAGTAGCGTGTCGGAGTACGGCAGCTGACCCACCCTCTGCATGGCTATGGCCCCTGACACTGCTGTCCCCAGGGGCTGCGAACGTCGAGAGTGAGGTGAGTTCATCCGGGTGTCTGGCTTACCTTCCCAGAGGAACAGTAAAGGGGGCTCCCACTACTGAAAAAAGTGGGTGTTGGTAGGGCAGAGGGCCTGTGAAATTATTTAGTTTGTTCATTTGTCACACATAAAAGGGCGATAAAGCCGATAATTGCTGGCAGCCAATCCCTCTGTTTGCTCCTCTGAACCACTCAGGAGTGTCTGCTCTTTTCTGCTTTTTTCCTTCTCGCTCATTCCCTCCGTTTCGGGAGGCATTGTCTGCTGGTTCAAGACCAGAGAGAGTCGGTTTTCGCGGAACAATTAGGTCCTTTTTCTCCTTTCTTCAGCCCTCCCCCATCACATGTTGGAGGCTTGAAAAATGGGCTTGTGAGATGCAGGAACCTGTGAAATCGTAAGAAAACATTTTTAAAAGCTCATTGCTGCTTTGAATTTAAACTTTAAACTTAATTTAACTTATTCTGTTTAAATTCTCTTTTTTTGTTAGCTCCACCTTAAATTATTGTAACTTTGTAAAGTGCTTTAAACCTACGGCCCATGTATATTTAAAAAGCTTACGGTTTGGAATTTAAATTGATGGGAGCTTAACAGTTGCAGCTGAAATGTTTTATGTGTGACCTGTCTGCCTTATTTTATATAGTGTTGTTATATAAACATTTGTTGGAGGTGTTTGTATCCATTTAGCCACAGCTCTAGTAGGATTGCTATTGAGTGAAACAAATGATCACTTAGCGAGGACTTTTTAGCCATTTATTTATTTTACTGTGAAATTTGGGAAAGGAAAATATCAATTGCATAACTGAAAGCATTATGTGTATGAACTGTATACTGTGTAGGAGTAGATATGGCCTGACTCTTCCTGTTTTGTTCTGATTTTTATGGAGTGTCTCAAGAGGCCTGACATTTGGGTGCTCAATGGGCCCATTATGTGTGTTTTAGCTATGCTACGGGTTTGTGCTTTACAGCTAAGTACGCATTTGTTGAACTTTCTTCTTGCTGGGCTATATGTCATAACTATAATGTGCCTGTGTCTTAAACTCTTTTATGCTGTTAAGCTGGCTCTTTTTACACCTGTTCTGCGGGGTACGTGTGGTCGCTATAATAATTTTTTTCAATCTCTATTTTCTTGTCCATGAAGTGATCTTTATCATGGCCTGTTTGCCTGTTTGCCTGTTTGTGCATCCTGGTTTTGGAGAGTGTTTGTCTAGTGGTTTTCTGCACTTATGGTTTTGGAGCTGTGCATCTTGATTGTGGTCTATACTTTCCCTGAGCGCTGTGGTCTGCATTGATTTGTCGCAGATGCAGTCTTGGTTGTGAGTTGTGAGGGAGGTTTCTGCCCTGCAAATATCATCCATGTAGAGCCTCTTTTAGCCAGGCTACCTTTTTAGTTTTTTTCCGTTTTTGTTAGACTGGGTGATTCAAGATGTTGTGTAGCTTGTACTACATTGAACAGTAGTTCCTGTTCCGTCATGGACGTTACAAGCGGACACCTCTGCAGCTAGAGGCCATCGGCCGTCCCTCTACTCTGTCCAAAAAAGTAAGAGCCTGTTGCTTCTTCATTAAAAGCCATCAGCTTCTTAACAATAGGATACCAGGTATGGGCTCCAGGGCTCCAGGTAGATTGGAGCGGTGCTGAGACCACAGTGCCGTCCCTGCACCCTCTCCTTCTCTCTACTCTTCTCTCCTCTCTGAGGGCCCTGAGCCCTGTCAGATGCCACGGGATAAACGGCCCTGTTGTCAGGGCACCCGGTTTCGTCCCGTTTCGCTCCCTGCAGAGCGAGGGGCCTGGAAGGGCAGGGATGTGTGGTGACTCGGTGGAAGACTACGCGTTACAGCGGGCCATGTCAGGCCTGCATAACTGAGAAGGGCTTTACGTGGCTCTGGCTGAGGTCATTGGCCGACTGACAGAGGACCCAAATCCAGAGAATGTTCTACTCAAGGAGGCCACAAAAGAATGCTTTGTGCTAGGACAACGTTGTGTCTCACTAATGTTTAGCAGGCTGTGCTCTTTTGGACCTCTTACTACCAGTCTTTTAGTGTGCTTGTGTGTCTGCCTGTCTGCTGTTCTTGGCCATGCGCACTGATGCATCCTGCGCAGAACTGACATCTGAGCTCTCAGTCTCAGTATCTTGTCCCGTTCTGGCACAAGCTCCGTAGTACGCAAGCCTGACGTAAGACAAATGTCAGGGGGATAGAACTGATGGGGATCCATGGCATTGAGTTAATGCACTTCTGGAGCTGTTCACCCCTGACTTGGGCAGAGCATGAACTGATGACCAGTTGCAGTTAGCAAGGCTGCACTGATTTAGTGCAGAGCTCAGCCTAGCATTCTTGCTGATGACTTCAATATGTGAGGGGATAGAGCAACAGATGACAGCACAGCGGAAACTCAAAGTCTCATCTCCAGTGGCCTTTTGTTTTAACCTCTTGCACACTGACCCAAGACCTTCTACACAAAGCACACTATTAAGTTTCCTTTTTCCTATGGTCCTACCTTGGCTAATCTGTCCCTGTACTCCTATTGAATAAGGCAGAGAGAAAGGTCTCACTGTACTTTTAAAGAGTGGGCCAAAGATGAAGTACGATACAGAGCTGTTTCATTGAAAGGGTACATTGTTTTGTGATGGAGGGCTCAGATTGGGCTTAGGGCATTAGCAGCTGTGGGATGGATACAGAATCGATCTTAGCAGCCAGCAAAGAATGCATTTTCTGTGGCGCACCTGTTACTTTAATCATGGTTTAATTCATTATTTTTAAAAACCCATCCAACCTTAAAAATGTTCTGCATGAAAGGAATGAAATAGACCTGGATGGTAGCACCTGTGTGGGGTTTTAGATCTGGCACAGCACAGCTTCACACAACTGGTCACATTTCCTGATGCTTCAGCCCAAAGGTAACCGTGACCCTATGTGTCCGGACGATTGGAGTGTCTCCCGTAATGCGACAGAATTAGATTTGTCTTTATGAGCGGGTGCCAGCAGCGTGGGCATTGCGCCTGTCCCTGTTTAAAATAGCGGGGGTGAGCTCCGCGCTGTGCCAGTCGGGCCGCTGCCTGCCATGTCTGTAAAGAGTTCCTTTGCTTTATTTTTAGGTTCTGGTCCTGCCGGTGAAGCATTCCCCCCCTGCCCGAGCTGAGAGGCACGAAAGACGAGAGCAGAGGGGCCCGAAACTTGCAGTTATTTAACTCGAGAGCCGCAAGAAGCGAGCGGAGTTCAAAGAGCGGAGCGGAGCGACCGCGACCGCAATAGCGCCACAGCGCACAACGCCGCCAAGATGATGACCGTGATGATGATGATGATGGCGGCCACGCTGACATGCAGCTCCTTGCTCTTCTTCGGTCTGCTGACGGTGCAGGCCTCTTCCAGTGCACTCCCAAAGAGCAGCGAGTCCTCCACCTCATCCCCACCTTCCTCTTCCACCTCCTCTTCATCATCCCCCCGCATGAAGCTTTCTTATAAAGGTAAGGCACTTCTCCCTCTGCATAGCTATCATCTCACGGCTCTTTTAAGTGTTGTTAGTGTATGTCCCGTTCAGAGAGGTCTTACTTCGTCTGGTCTACTTCATCAAAGAAAAGACTCAGCAGGTTTTTAACAAACGCCCTCTGGTTACATACTGGTGTGTGTGTATATATATATATATATATATATATATATATATATATATATCCACAAGCTCTCTTAAAATATATGCAACATATTGGACTCTTTGATATAATACATACAATTTTTTAGCAGAATTAACATAATAATACTTTCTTTGGAAATATAATGAGCACGCATATTTTGAAATATTTTCTATTGTGGGATACCCTTAAAAAGGACTTTTCTATATTCTGTTTGTGGTGACACCACATCTGGTGAAGGGGCACCAGAGCAGATACCAGAGCATAGTTCATGCTTTTCTTGGAACGTGTAAACGTTGCTTACCCTCAATTCATTCATTATACGCCAAATGGTGTATTAATGACATGCCTGTCCGCAGTACATATGCTTTATGTATACAAAACCCAAGTAAAAACATTTATCAGGATAGGACGTTAATTCAGTCCA
This sequence comes from Hiodon alosoides, assembly GCA_025775065.1. NCBI lineage: Eukaryota > Metazoa > Chordata > Actinopteri > Hiodontiformes > Hiodontidae > Hiodon > Hiodon alosoides. The sequence continues at coordinate 19,860 of JAOYSI010012559.1, read as the reverse complement.
GTGGGAGGTAAAGGGTGGGGGTCCATATACTTAGTTCAAATCAATTATTCATCAAAGCAAGATCTCTTTTAAATTGATTCCTTGGCTATGCATCAGAGGGTTTTGATCTACCAATGCAAGGCATTTCGCTGTTTAGTGGAATTAGAAAAAGTAAATGAAACAGATTTCTGACGTACTGCATTTTGCATGATATTAAAGCCTGCGCATCAACATCGCTTGAAGAATGGCTTGTGTCTTTGCTTGAGGTATCCTCTTGGACACATACATTCTAAGTCCAGTGGATGAATCTTCCATCATCTCATTTATGTCACTAGTATTGTTATTCCCCAAGTGGATGAGATGGATCTCACAGCACAAATGATAGAAAACCTATACTTAAAAGAAGATTTTAAACATTTCTAAGAGAACCTTAATTCCAGTTACAGCTTAGACACACTCCTCTCAAAGAGAATTCAGACACAAAGGCCCTGGTCTGAACATCTGTTGCCCTGGAGGCCCCTAGGATTCCCCTGTAACCCGGGTAACAGTAGAAGGCTACTGTGGAAACCACACTGAGTGCAAAGAAGTCCTTCAAGGGAGAACCAGGCTTTGCTGCAAACCGCAATCTCAGTTTTGTGTTCGGCACTGTTCTCTGAAAACCTCTGTTTCTCAATCTCTGTGGTCAAGTAATAGGAGTCTCAAGCCAATATTTACTAAACTGTGGTCAACATCCACAACCTTATTATTTAAGTTTTGGAAGGATCGAGGGCATACAGGAATTGCTGTTATCAGCACTTTCCAGAAAAAATCTAATGAAGAAAGCCCAAGAGATCTGAAAAGTGCAGGGGTACAATACTTCTCCACAGAACACTGCACATAAGTAATATGTACAGAGTAATAAGACATGAGTATGCATCCTATGCATTGCTCCATTGTAGGGTTTGAGCCAGCTTAGCCCACGGTGTCTGCTGACAAGTGAGAGATGAAACTACTAAATGTATTTTGTGTGATGTTATGCCATTTATCCACAAGGAAGAGGAATGCTACAAACTTTGGAGATGGTATATCTCTACTGCTGATGAGTAAGCGGGGTTTACAGACATATTTCTTATTGATAAAACATCTGCTGCATTCCATAGTACTCTTTCATTTCAGTATTTGAGACTAGATTCAAACTTATAAAAACTTTTTGTGATGTCAGCATCCTGTGCTGTGTGTGTGTGTGTGTGTGTGTGTGTGTGTGTGTGTGTGTGTGTAAAACCGTGCCACTGTGCAAGTGTGTGTGAATACCTATGTCATGGTGCTATTGCGAGCCGTGTCTCTGCAGATCTGCAGGCGTTTCATGGTGTACGTCGCTTTGAGTTGGAACGCTCCTGCTGCTTCGGCACTCTGCTGCTGGACGAGGAGCGGGGACGGCTCTTTGTGGGCGCCAGAAACTTCCTGCTGTCCCTCAGCCTGGATAACATTGCCAAGCAAGAGCAAAAGGTCAGTCCATCAATATAGACTTGCATTTAACTATATGTCTCTTGGCTCGTCTAAATGTCTTTCTATCCATCTAAATGCAGTTCTGTGCCTCAAATAGATATTCCCCAATACTGCCGTGCCATTGTGGTTTGTATGCTGCAATGGCGTGCAATATGTATTTCTAAATGGAGTCAATACTTCAGTTTTTCTGCATGCAGGTAATACTTACGATGTGCATCCATCAAGTTGTCAATTTGAAGGAAATCATAATAACTAATGGGCTGCAGCATGTTTCATACAATACTTAATGGAATTAGTATGACACAAATGCTGCTGTGTGTTTTCAGTATGATGAATATTCTAAACAATGGAATAAACATGGCATATACACTGCAGGTTGCAGTGAATATATTACAATATGTCTCCATAATAATGAAGGTAAAAAGCGTCAGCAGCCTAGAATCACTATGGAGCATAGGTTGCAGTATTCAGGTAATAGGCATAGTCTTCACCACAGTGTGGGGTTAATACGAATTATGTGCTAATGTATGTGGAGCACTCATTCAGTGATTGTCCAGAATTTTGGTGTGGTTTGGTGGTAGTGAGGGTATATATACGGATTGAAGTTTGGTGACAATGTGGAATTTGGAATACTGAGGCTTGGTACAAATGGTACAAATCATAAGCTGAAGTTTGGTGGCCATTTGGTATATATACTGAGGTAGGGTGGCAGGATGGTTTATATACTGAGGTTTGGAGACTGGAGGTCTGGAGGTATGGACTGACATTAGGTGACAGTGTGGTGTATATACTGAGGTTTAGTGGCAGTAAAACGTATATGTTGTGTTCATAGTCCAAATCTAGGAGTAGGAGGAGATCAGCGATGACAGAGTGATGGATCCCATTCCTATTTCCACAGGAGAGAGATTGATGATCAGGGGTCATTGTGCTGGGCTGAATTTTAGAGAAGGATCAGTTAATCTCTGATGTTCTGTCATCGCTAACCCCACTAATGGTCAACCCCCTGCCCTTTGATCTCCTTGCTCCTCTGCCTCATCCGTGACAGATCTGTGAACTTCTCTCAGCTCCCATGAAATGGTAGGCCCAAAGGAGGATGGTGAACTTTGAGCAACTGAAAAATTTATTTTGGCAGATATTTTAATGCTAGACCACACTAATTTTTTTTTTAATTGTAAAAGTTAAGGAGCAGTCTTGCATGTGTACCGTTTTTAGCTTATATTGTTATAATATCATGAATCAACAAGCTCAAAGTTAATGAACCGGGCGCAGCACAAAACCGTTTTTGTTTAGTTTTGTGTGGCTTTGTCTTGGGAAAGAAAAGGATGCTGAATTCTGTAGAGACCTTCTAGTCCGGAAAACTATTAGCGCCAGTTGATCCTCCCGTTTTCTATGACCTGTTCCTACGTTCTTGAGGGGCTGTTTCATCATGTCTGTTGGTCAGGGTCAGGTTTCGTCACCACTTCTCTTCTGTAGCTTTCACACTGAGACCCAAATATGCAAAAGTACCTCACACCTCTAGAGTTCATTTAATCAGCAAAGTCATTTCTGAGGTCTTTTGTTTCTTAATGCTTTTGTTCTCCAGGCACTTGCATAAGCACGATCAGCTTTGAAAATTAAAAAGTATTCTTAAGATGCCTTTGCCTTAACCTTGCTCTATCCTTCTTTCTCTTCCTGTCATTAGCAAGCTATATTTGGCTATATTTTACAAAAACAAATATGTTCATTAGTGATGGAGACAGCCTAACAAAACATTGCTGTTAAAGTTATCATAATTAACTAAGAATGTATAGAACACGCATTATTTCTATGTGCAGTAGAGATAGCTTGCTCAAGCTACCAAGGACATGTTTACGCAGCAGTTCTTTGTAGCTTATTAGCTCATTTTGAAGTTTATTTTATGAGCTCTACAGAGTTTGTTCAATTGGCAGAGTGATTAAGAATCATTACTTCCAACAAAACACAGCTGGATGCCGTTTTCATTTATTAAACAGTAAGCTTTTGGTTCAGCTAGTAGCTCTCATGATATCTAGTTTGTGTTTCACCCTTTAGCCATTCGTTCGCTAACCACCAGACCACCTAATATAACCTGTTTGATTTAACATCTAAGGCAGAATGCTTTCACTTTAAAACTTGAAACTATAAAAGATCATAGGAAACTTTTTATTAATTAAAATGATCAGTCTTTCTCTGAATCTATTCCACTAAAACCCTTCCTGAGCGATTTTCCTTGGCTGGCTGACTTTAGAGCATTGACTTAGAGCGGACATTCCTTTCTGGATAAGCAGAAGCCATTGTGTCTAGCAAAAGATGTTGTTTTTGATTGGAGAGGGGATGCAGTGGGAACATGCTTAGATTGAAGAAGATGTTTTGAGTGTGGGTTTTTGGGGCCAGATAGTCATTCTAAGAAATCCGCTGGAGCAAATATGGTGTATTGAGAGTTTATTCACTGGGTGTCAGCTGGCTTATATGTGAATTGTTCTTAACTGGCTATATCATTGTTGGAGCAAGTAGGATGTACTGAGTGGGTCTTTGTTGAGTGTGCCTGGGAGCAACCTGGTGGTCTCGGATGTTCCCTCTGCGGTTGCATATTCCCTCATTAATTCGAGCAGACTGGAATAGAGAATAGAGATATCAGTCTGACAGAGGCCCCATAACAGGTCTTTATAACCCAATCCTGTAGAATCTACTCAGCCCCTACCCTCCAACCAGCCCTTACAAGCCATTACCACTTCTGATGCACCTTCTCAAAACTGTATATAAATCAACTGTATATTGAATTGGACATAGCTCATAAAATAATGATAATAATGGTAGAAACCATGTACATATAGAACCTACAGAAATCAGTGACTGCACTACCACAAATCACAGCATAACTGGTGCTGAATAGCCACAATGTCTCTTGTCAAGATGACATCCTAAATCATATTGTGTATCAAACTGAATACAAGAAACATTTCTATTGTTCCTATCATTTCTACAGATGCATATTCTTTATCCTAACGTTTTTTTTCGTGCTAAAGACTGAGCAGCACTCCTATAGCCACAGTCTGTCACATCAGTTTTGCTTAGCTGTGACAAATGATCTTCCTGCTCTCTTCTGTTAGTTTGTTGGTTTTAGTTCAGTATGAGCTGATTTATAGCAGGCATGACATTTATTTATGACTTTACGTCATATGTATGGTTTTCTTTTGCTAGAGGTGGTATTGGGTTTTTATTGGTTTATGGTGGCATATGAAGGCATTTGTGCTCGTCCATGATTTGTTGGTAAGTACAGGCAGACACGTCTGATCTTGTGAAGTTAGGAACCCAAACATACCACCGCTTTGCCCTTTCTCACCTTTGAGCTCTGCCCTGTGTTATGCTTTTTCAGATCTACTGGCCAGCCCCTGTGGACTGGAGGGAAGAGTGCAATTGGGCAGGAAAGGACATCAATGTAAGTACCTACGGGAGGAAGCAGAGACTTGGTCCTGCTCCAGCACGCTTGGGTGGTGGAGGTCATCTAATTCCACGCCATCCTTTCTGCTGCAACCTGGTGGCTGCTGAGTTGTCTCCTGGATTTATGCTCTGCATCTCTAACTCAGAACAGCAGCTCCATTCCTTTCCTCTTGTTCGAGTGCAGCTGGGCACGGTTGGGACTGGAGCTGGTTGCCTTTTGCACCCTGGTGTCTCGACCCACCCAGGTTGTTTCCTAGTCTTGAAAGACCACCCACACTCAGGGTGAACAGTTGCCATTGACTGGGGAGGATAATTTAGCTCCTTCCCTCCCAGGTAGCCTCATGGCTAATGGTGCCTAGTTGTGTTTTTGTAAGCGCGTTCGCCTGGGTCTGTGTGTGTCTCTGTCAGTGTGTGCCTCTGTTTGTCTGTGGTGGAGGGAGGGAGCCGGGGACAGGGGAATTGGCCAGGAGACTGACCACACAAACACGAGTCCCTCATCAACCTGATTGTACAGCTGGAGCAGGCAGACAATAGCCTCCATTCATAATGTAGCCCTGGTTGCTGTTACACCTGAGTCTGCTGTTTGTGTGTATATGTGTGTGTGTGCGTGTGTGTACGTGCGTGTGTGAAGTTTTGAGGGTTAATAAACTGTAATCTGACAAGAGGGTCTATAGAATATTCTATGTAAATATTCCTGCTGGTTTATGTTACAATTTCTCATTGTTATTTTTTTTACCTTATTCATAGCTATTCATTATAGCTCATTATTCTGTAATGTGCATGTTACAGGCTGAAAAGCCATTGCGTTTTTCAATCTCTTTTCTGAGATTTTGATGACATTTGTTTGGCCTTTAACATTTGTTAAAAAAACATTAAAAACCCTACACACTAAAAACAACCTGGGTGAGTGGTTAACCACACAGTTAAGGGCCTCACAACATCAGGGTCCTGGGTTGGTATCTGGCTTGGGTCCCTTTCTGAATGGACTTAACAAGCCCTCCCTGTGTTCATGTGAGATTTATCCCCCAGTCCAAAACTTTCATTGTCCTTCCTACCAGGTTCGGCTCTGGCCCGTTTGTTACTCCTGGGGTTACATGCATAGTTTTGTCAGCTCTTGTACGAAGTACCTGTCATTAGCTCATAAGGACCTAAAATTTATGTCAATAGTGTGCCAATGGGGTTTGCAGTGCCACCATTTCAGAATCAGTTTGATTCCACAGGAATGTTGACATGTATTATTGGGAGCCACAGAATATCTCTATAATGCAGAAACTCAAAGACACAAAGCCAGAAGTAAGCCAGACTGTAAGTATCTCATTGTTTCGGGCAATGAGGCTTTGGCTGCTAGGAGCAGCTCCAGCAGACTCGATTGGCAGGAGCAGTCCATCCAGTCACATGGAAGAAAAGCCTCCCTCTTGGAGCAACACGATCAGTCCCAGAAAGCATGGGTATTTAACACTTCACAATGGAAACGAGAAGCATGTCTAATTCTCCCCGGCGCCTGCTGTGTACAGTGCATCAACTTGCCTGAGGGGGGCCCAGACCGAGCCAGGGTGGGTGTGGAGGGCCGCCCTGGCGAGGCATGTCGCGGCCCTGCAGCCCGATTGTCCACTGCTTGAGTGGAGCGGTGTTTCCCATCCTGGGACAGTTTGATCCAGCCCCACTGGTGTTTGAGCAGGATTCCCGCATGACCTGTCCCGCACTGTATATTACTGGCCCCCCTCCTCCACATCCCCCAGGCGAGACAGGAGCCAGCAGCTGCCCCACCTCATTGCACTCTGCTCTTATTTATGACCCTCATGCAGAGCACATAAAACAGAGGCTTGGGGGTTCCATGCCCCTCTGCCCTCAGTCCTAAAAACCCAGCAATTAATCAGTCCCTCAGTGTCACACACTTGTTGTTAGGGAGACAGGAACAACTCTTTGAGTTCCTATTTGTTTGTCGCCCAAGATGACAGAAGTCAAATGTTTCTGTGCCTTTGTGAATTTTGTGTGTGTGTGTGTGGAGTGACAAATTGATCCCTTGATCATTGCCACTGTACTCACGAGTTCTGTGAAGTTGCTCCCTAAGTAGTGGATGGCTCTATCTAACATGTGCAGTTTGCTGGCTGTGAGGTCCCCAGGAGCACCTGAAAGAGATTGAATTAGCTCCAGCACCTTCCATACCCCCTTCACATTTGCACAGGCCCCTCCCTCTTTTCAGCGAAGTGACCCTTCTCTCGACCTTAATTACTGCACGGTGTGCTGTTTGCTTAGGAAACGGTCATTTATCGGATTGCATTGCTGTGCATTCCTGTGAGGGAGGAATTACACTATTCTCTCTTTCTCACACTTAGCTCTTTGTTCGTTCCACATCATCCCTTAGTCTCCACTATAAAGCAGACATTTTTTACCCTTCAAAACAAAGGAAATAATTTGGTTAAGAAGCCTGTTGTAAGCCTAAGGGGAGTGACCAGACTGTTGAAACTGGGATTGTGTCCTATGAAATGTGTGGAAGCAATGTATATTTGTGGGCAGAGAGCGGAGTGACTCAACTGCATTGATAGAATTGATAACATTGGTAGCTGACACATGAATTAAGATGTCATGAGTGCTGACCAGATAATGTTTTCTCTAGTTAAACAAGGACCTTTGACATTAAAGTGCAAAAGGAGGATATTTGGGACTCTAGGAAGAGGGCACAGTCTTAGGGAGGTGGACGGTGAGCTATCTGAATGGAGAGAGGGGCAGGGGGGCTGTAGGCCTCCATTATGCCTCCACTACACACCTCTCTGTGAGGATCTGAGGGTGGGAAAACTGCTTCTCAGCCTTTGGTTATTACCACCAAAGATGTTCAGCATCTAAAGGCTGACATAAAGCCTCTGCAGTCCTCCAGGGCTGATCACTGTGCTATACACACACTAAGTGTCTCTTTGTAATTCAGCAAGATAAATACATCTGCACATATTGATCTCCTTCTTCAAAGAAATGTTAAACTGCCAAAGAGTGACCTGGCAGTAAAGCCAAGTTACAATCTGAGGAGTTGTTATTGTTGAGGTTGGAGCCACAATGGTGCGTGCTCTGCGTATGTATGAGGCCTGCTTCCCAGAAGCCTCTGCGTGTGCTCATTGGTGGGCATTAAATTAATGGGATGTTGTTCGGTCAGAGGTGGACCCCCTGCTCCCCCTTCCCAGACCCCTGGCATTGTTTCATGTGGGATCAGTGAAAAGGCTGAGGAAAAAAAAAAAGACTGATCAGTGACACATGGCTCTGAGAGGTCCCTCTCTTTACAAACCCGTTTTGGTTTTTTTCACCCCTCTACTTCTTTTGTCCAGCCTCGCACATCAAAGGCCCTTGATTCTGACGGCAGCTCCAGCCTGCTTAACCCTCATATGCCCCTTCACTAATTGAAAGCTATAATGCCACTGAAACAGGGAACCTTGTTGCAAGCTGGAGGAAGTCCCCCCCCCCCCTGAACAAACATGGTCCCGGCTTGTTTGTCAACAGCTTAATTGGCGCTTAGACGAATTCCTCCCCGCCATTAGCTTTGGAAAGTGTGGCGTTGAGAAGGGGCCCTTTGTTCCCCAGCCTGGGCTGTGTGTGTCTGGGTTAATGAGGCGGAACACGGGACGGCAGCAGCGCCGGTACCGCACTGACACCCAGGGTGGGACGGCATAGGACAGAGGGGCAATGGAGGGAGGGGGAGGCGTCGCAGGGTGGCCCCAACACTGTGGTGCCCGGCTTTCAGTAGTCACGTTGCTGTGAAGCGACCCTTACGCTGTATTCCTGGTGGGGTTACTGTGACCCACTAAATCTGTGGACACGGGACAAGACTGAATTGATTGTGACTGATTTCAGGGCACGACAAAGCATGTTTAATCTCATGGAAGTGGGTAGGAAGCCTGAAGACAGAGTGGGCGGATAGGAAGGATGGAAACATATCTTGATGACCTCTTAGTCCCAGGGCCACTGCCTGGAGGCCAGCATCTTCTCCTGGGACCTGCCGAGTGAAACTCAATCCATGTCAGACAGATGTTAGCCGCTCAGTAGCTGGGTTTCTGTGGTCATTCCAGACGGTGTAACAAATTATTTGCTCTAATGGAGAGGGGGCTTGGAGAGTGGGATAAAGGGGGCAGAATACATCCATGTAATTACCATGTATGAGTCAGGAACAGCTGGTGGGGGAGGAATCAGCACCATTTGCAGTGGTGAAGTGGTACAAGGCTCTGGGTTTACTGGCTACCCAGGCAGCCTCTTTTCTCAACTTAAATCAAGCTTGTGAATTTTTCATGGGGCGGTTGTGTTGAATCATTAACTTAAATACCATTGTGCTCAGTATCCCTTCTCTGCCTCTTTTTAGGAGTGTCGATGAGTCAAAGGCCACTCACAGTAGGATGTAAAAACATCTGGTTTTATCAGTTTTATCAGCCTTTCTGTGAGGTGCTGTGTACTGTACTCCACACAATCAGGGACTGGGAATATGTAACAGTAGCATGCACTGCAAAGTTTGCTCTCTGAGGCTGAGAGTTTCTGAAGAAACTTGGTCGTTTTGTAAAATACCTGAAAACTCAAAACAAACCAGGCCAGACATGACTCTTTAGAGTGTACAGAGCATGTATTTTCACTAGGGAAATGACCTTAGTGAGGGCTGCGTCTCATGTGGCTGTGTGTTTGTGCCCTGCAGGTGGACTGTGTGAACTATGTGAAGGTGCTACACCACTATAACCGCACCCACCTCTATGCCTGCGGCACTGGGGCCTTCCACCCCACCTGCGCCTTTGTGGAGGTGGGCCAGAAGATGGAGGTAGGCGGCTTCCTATCTCTCTTCCTATCCCTCTATTCCCATCATGCTACTTATCTAGGCATCTGCCAGAACCTGTTCCGCAGCTGGTGCATTCCGCCGCATTCTGGTTTTGTGCAATGGTGTCCCCTCTGTGGTCTCGGAATCTGAAAGATCAGGAGCCCGGTTCAGAGCCCAGTCCAGCGCCGAACCTCTTCACCACATGTCTCGCCAGATGGACCCCTCTACTTTCGACCTCCCCGGGTCGCTGGCTCACCGATGGGAATTCTTCACTTCAAAACCCCATTTTTGCATGTCACTGACCACTGTGTTTGGATTATTCCAAACGTACCATGTTTAGCCTGAGCTATGCAGTTAGCTGTTTTGTGTTTTTTTCATTTGTTATTTTCTTATTGAAGTTGCTTTATTTTACCGTATCCTCTTGTCCCATGCATTATCACTCCAACGCTGTTCCTTCTTTTTCGATGCTTGCCCAGGACCATGTCTTCAGGATTAACCCATCCATGGTCGAAGACGGGAAAGGAAAGAGTCCCTACGACCCTCGACACCCGACTGCCTCCGTCCTAATAGGTGAGACCTGTCAGTCTATTAGAGCCTAGTCTTCCCTCTAGTGGTAGGATGGGGAAATCTCTTCTCACATCACATCCATTTGTCTCACCCCTTCTCCCAGGTGATGAACTATATTCAGGTGTGGCCACAGATCTGATGGGCCGAGACTTCACCATCTTCCGGAGCCTTGGCCCCCGCACCTCCATCCGTACGGAACAGCATGATTCCCGTTGGCTTAACGGTAAGATTCAGAGCAGGTTCAGTTACTCAGGTTTCAAAAGGCTCTATGATATTTATTTACATTTTGATCTTGCTGTTTTGTTTTAATTTCATTTGAAGTTCTGTTTTCTGTCGGTTTTTTAATAAGGCAAATACACTAGATTTTTGCTATGAGCAGCTGAGCTATTTTCTTCTTTCAACATTTCCCTTTGAATCTTTCTCCACTTGACCCAGAACCCAAATTTGTCAGTGCATTCTGGGTGCCAGAGAGTGAGAACCCAGACGATGACAAGGTCTTCTTCTTCTTCCGTGAGACAGCCGTGGAAGCCCAGGGCCTGGGCAAGGCCACCTACTCACGGATTGGCCAGCTTTGCAGAGTGAGGAGCTAGTTACACTTGAGTCTATCATGCGCTTAACAGTGGAGCTTTAACTAGATATACAGCTACAAAAATGTATAGATATAATTACAAAGTAGCAACTGACAAAGTGAGTAGAGGTTTATAAGCGCCTGTTGTGTGTTTCAGAATGACGTGGGTGGTCAGCGCAGCCTGGTCAACAAGTGGACAACGTTCCTTAAGACCAGACTTATCTGCTCTGTGCCGGGCCCCGACGGCAGCGATACCTACTTCGACGAACTCCGTAAGCAATGCCCACAGCAATAACGAAAATTTGAAATCCCAATATTCCAAGGGTAGCTTCGTCTGAGCTGCATACAGCCTTTTAATTCACCCTTGAGGAATAGAGGTGTCATCTGATTTGTTTGTTTTGCCCTGACCTCTGACCTATGGCCTATGACCTCTCCCTCTCCAACCCCAGGGGACGTGTTCCTGCTGCAGACCAGGGACAGGAAGAATCCATTGGTTTACACCGTCTTCTCTACTTCCAGGTTAGAGGCCAAAGGTTGCCTTTGGGTTTTAGTGATGAACGGCAGTGACAGAAACACAAGAGCAGACTATGTTCTGTGCTGGCACTCTGGCTCATGTTCTCCCACACGGTGCCTCTGTGTGGTCAGTGTCCCACATCTGCAGTCAACCAGTTGTGTATCAGATTTTTATCTTGGATGTGTGCATTTGTACACTCGGTTGAGTATATGCAAGTGTTTATATAAAGTTGTCTTTGTCTGATGTGTGTGTTTGTATTTGGTTGTCTCTGTTGAGTGTATCTGTATGTATCAGGTTGCGTGCTAATCTGTGCTACCTCGAAACTGACTCAGTCCTCTTTTCTCCTTGCCCTCTGCAGCAGCGTGTTCAAGGGCTCTGCTGTTTGCCTGTACACAATGAACGACATTCGCAGGGCATTCCTTGGACCCTTCGCACACAAAGAGGGGCCCAACTACCAGTGGGTACCCTTCCAGGGAAAAGTGCCCTATCCTCGGCCTGGCATGGTGAGGGCACACTTTCGTCTATGGCACTAAAGTTCCTGAACCCTGTAAAAATAGTCATTGCTATGCTAAGAATAAAGTATGGGTGGTAAAGTGAAACTTACATTATTAATGAATAGATCGATTGATTCATAGCCAATTTTTTAAGGAAATCTCTATGCAACGTCGTTATTGTGTCTTTTTCTCATTTGGACTAAACTGCAGGGGACTACAGAATTGTGTAGCAACAGGTGGGGTTCGCTTAATGATGAGTCTGTGTTTATGCGCCTCCCCCCCACAGTGCCCCAGCAAGACATTTGGCAGCTTTGAGACGACCAAAGGTTTCCCGGACAACGTGATCCAGTTTGCCCGGCACCACCCACTCATGTTCAACCCTGTGTACCCGCTGAACCGCCGGCCGCTGTTCCTGCGCACCAACGTGGACTACACCTTCACCCAGATCGCCGTGGACCGGGTGGGCGCTGCTGACGGGCAATACGACGTCATGTTCATTGGCACAGGTACCTCCCGCCTGCCCAGCTTGCCAGTCCAACGAATCGAAGATCCTCAAAAAGTCTTATTTGAAGAACATCTGATTACATTTTTTCTTGCTTTTAAGTTGTGTGTTGTGCGATGCTCTTTCTGTAGATGTAGGGACGGTCTTGAAGGTGATCTCTGTTCCAAAGGAGAACTGGAACAATATGGAGGAGCTGCTGCTGGAGGAACTTCAGGTGTTCAAGGTTAGAGAACTCTGTGTGTTTGGCTGCCAGTGTGTGTTTGTGTACTATGTGCATCGGTATGTTTGTGCACTTTTTTTCTGCTTACGCAACTGCCTCTTCTCTGCAGGACTCCTTGTCGATCGTCAACATGCAGATCTCCTCAAAGCGGGTAAATACATCTGTCTCAGAAGTGGGCATAGCAACAGGGAGGGGATGAAAACATCAGGCTGCTTTCAGAGACAGGGGTGGGTAGAGGGAGAGGGTCAGGTAGTGGACATCAGGACGGCCCCATGTGCCATAATAGGGCCATCACAAAGGCCATCACAGAAAGATACCCAGAAAGAATGATCTAGAGGGAGAATATGGGGACAAAACACCAATAGAGTGAATTAAGGGTTTCTATATGGTCCAAATTTAGTCATGCTGCATTTGCTCTTATCATTGAATAATAAAATCAATAAGCATTCTCTGTAAGGAAAAAAGCAACTCGTTAAATAAAGTCAGAACAGTGATCATGGATGTTAGTAATAAGGGCCTATATCTGACTGGCTTTCATAGTCTCACCACATACTTCACTATATAAGAAACTGCACTGTGCAGCAGTAAGGCGTGTCTAACGATTCAAGTGCTGTCTGACTGTGCCAACAGCAACAGCTCTACGTAAGTTCTGAAACAGGGCTGGCCCAGGTACCCCTACATCGCTGTAGCATCTATGGCAAGGCCTGTGCCGAGTGCTGCCTGGCTCGGGACCCCTACTGCGCCTGGGACGGGACCTCCTGCACCCGCTACCTCCCCAACACCAAACGGTACACATTGTTCTGTACTGCAAGATGAGTCGAGCTGCAGGGCAAAGAGCCTCTTTGAAAATAAATTAAATTAAATTAATGAAAAAAACCCCTATAACATGTGAAAAAGTTTACATCATTATGAATAGTATATTTTACTGTGGTCAGTGGTTTTCCTCTCTGTTTGAACTCCGCAGGCGGTACCGTCGTCAGGATGTGCGGAATGGGGATCCCAGCACACTGTGCTCTGGAGGTGAGGGCTAGAAAAACACACACACTGTGCACTGGAGGTGAGGGCTAGAAAAACACACACTGTGCACTGCAATGCACTTACATAAAAGGTGCACTATAGTAGTGCACGTTGTATCTTATGAAATCTTTAAGAGACTGCATGGTTGGCGGTGGCTTGCACACTATCTGAAGAGCAAGAATAGCCGCGTGGCTGACCATAGCGTAGACTGTGACTGACTGATAACGGAACATGACATTTTCTGCAGACCACCACAAGCACCGAGTAGCACAGAGGAAGCTTTATGGCGTGGAGGGCAGCAGCACATTCCTGGAGTGTATTGCTAAGTCCCTGCAGGCTCGGGTCACCTGGACCTTCCAAAGACAGCCAGGGAGTCCACGAGATGAGGTGAGGAGGAGGGAAGATGTTCACATGTCTATTACACATTAAAAACAAGCAATATACTGTGCATTGTCCCCCTGAAAGATTTCTTTGAATGCTACTTTAAATGTATGATTTTGCAGCTGCGCCTGGACGACCGTGTGCTGCAGACAGAGAGGGGCCTGCTGGTGCGTAGTGTACTGCGACGGGATGGAGGCCTGTACCAGTGTCACGCCATGGAGCACGGTTTCACTCAGACCCTGCTGGACATCACTCTCGAGGTGGTGCCTTCCTCTTCACCCTCCGACACCCTGAGTCACCAGGACCCGCACAGTGGAGGCCCAGCCCACTCCTCCAATCAGAAGCTGTGGTACCGAGACTTCATGCAGCTGGTGGACCATCCCAACCTGAACACGGTGGACCAAATCTGTGAGCAAGTGTGGATGCGGAAGAACCGCCAGTCGGACAAAGACCTCCCAGTCCCTGGCCCGTCTCTGGCCAAGCCTGCGCTGCAGCCTGGCGCCGCCCGAGGGGCCCCCAATAAGTGGAAGCACCTGCAGGAGATCCGGAAGGGCAGGAACCGGAGAACCCACGAGACCAAGCTGTCCCTCCGGGCCCCTCGCAGTGCCGGAGAGTGGTGAGAGAGGAAGAGAGAGCGAGCGAAAGAGAGGGAGATTGAGAGAGAAAGAGAGTGAAAGACTGAGGACTTACTGAGGTTGCCGAACCCACACACTGTATATCCTCCTGTGAGAATATTTAACTTACAACAACCACTCCCGTCTCCGCCACCTGCCCATACTTACACCTTACTGCCCCCTTGCAAATCACTGTCTCCTTTTGTCCATTTAAAGACAGTTTGGTCTCAATTCTTATGCATGGTGCGTAGGACAGACCTGTACTTTTTCGTCTTATGATTCAGGCAGGTTTGTGGGACTGGGGTTTTTATTGACTTTTCTCTGCTTCATCAAAGCTTTTTAACTGGAATAATATTAGAAGAGCAACATATACATTTTTGTGCACACACACACACTCACCCACATCACATGCACACATTGATCTTCTGGTTCCAGCTTTACAGTGACATTATCATCAACAACTTGGATAATGTCATCAGTTCTGAAGACAGCGGCAAAGCTTTACCACAGCAGAAAGAAGATGACATCATAGTGACGCGACGGATTGATGTAAAACACATTGCAGAAAGCTTCCACCTGACAAATTAACATTTTTCATGGCAAGGACTGATTTGCCACTAGGAGTGGCAAGCATTCGTGGAAAAGGCAAAAATGTGTTGATCTCGTATGTTCACGTGCTTATGCACATAAACACACGCAAATGTACACAACTGTGACAGTTCGTGATTGAGATTATGATGTTTTTATAATACCCAAATAAGGACTTTTGTTGTGTAAAAATGTGTATGCCTGTTTTTTATATATATATTGGGAAAAAAAACCATTGCCGTCTCTTTAAACTTAAAAATAACTTTAAAACGTTTCCACTTGTATGGTAAGATATGCTTAGTTGGCATAAACCACTGAAGACAAGCAAGACCACAATTGTGAATCCAGTAAGCACTGCATTATATCTTTATTTGTTTTCAGAATAGTCTGGAGTGGTTCATAAGTAATATTAACAATCACTTTTCAAAGAACAATAGCAATGTATTTTAAATATTAAAAGGTACACGGTACAGAACAAGGAGAGATGTATATGGTAAATAGTTGAGAGAATAATTTCTGTTTATTTAACTTTTTCTTAAGTTATAAAATATTTCTTAATCTCTGTAAATGAGAGGCTGTCCGTCGACCATGTACCTTTTGGACAAGACGGGGCTATGAACAGTTGGTATGATAGTTAAGGAGGACCCCTTCACATTAGAAAACCTGAAAATTAAGGGTTTTTTTCGTAGTTGCTGAATCACAGAACTTTGGTGCGAGACGATTTGTTTTTGCTTTCCTTTGGTTTAATTGTTCTTCGTGTGCGCTCGCTCTCGACTGTTTGTTTAGTGTGGCTTAGTGCACTGCTTTGATTAGTCTTTAAAGGGAATGCAATTTTGAAACCCTTGATTAACTCCAGACCCCCAGGTCTTTCTGATCTGGCGTTCGGGCAATTGCTGACAAAGTGTACGGCAAATCAATAAACAAATTCGATCGATCCCGATTTCCCTTAACTTTTTTGCCACCTGAATAATTTTGTTTTATAGATGTCTTTCCTTTTTCTGAATTTGACGGAAAGGTACTGTGTGTGTATATATCTCGAAAATTGCAAAGTGTTTACAAAGTGTACATCGTACATCGTGAATGTACGATACAATTAGTAGTTTTACAAAAGGAAAACTGAGGCGCCTTAAAATAAGAATTCCAGCTGGATTTTTCATAAAAAATAGCTTTGCCGTTTAGGGCTGATTCACTAATACTGACTGAAATTCGGAAAGAGGGTGGACTCCCAAGTGCCGTTTCCTGTAGTCGGAAAAAAAACACTACGCCCCTTACGCTGCAGTTAGCAAAATCTCCTGTTTGTTCATTTTCTGCGTTCTCTCAGGTGGATCGCTTGTCCTGCTGTCTTAAATGTCCTTGTGCGATGGCTAAATTATTTGCTGCTCTTG
This sequence comes from Hiodon alosoides, assembly GCA_025775065.1. Taxonomy (NCBI): domain Eukaryota; kingdom Metazoa; phylum Chordata; class Actinopteri; order Hiodontiformes; family Hiodontidae; genus Hiodon; species Hiodon alosoides. The sequence continues at coordinate 3,328 of JAOYSI010012559.1, read as the reverse complement.
GAGGCATCGGTGTGTATACGTATTCTATTCGTTAAGTTTCAAGCGTGAAAGGTGCAAGTACAGCCCCACCTAGTGGCTACTGTCAAAACAGTACTGTCCCAATATCTGTGGTGGACAGTTGTTTTAGGCTGGGATGGCTATGTAAAAACATTCTATTTTTTCCCTCCAGAAATCTTGCATTTGTGTATGGAATACTATTTGCTATTTATACCAGCATTGTAGTTTACTTTTAAACAGACTAAAGCATTAAATGAGAATTTTTTACTCATAAATTGCTGACAAACCTTTGCAACCAAGCATGGGACATTATGGTGTGAAGTAAAGACTTGTTAAAGAAAGCACAACTTTTAAAGTTACAAAATATATTTATGTGAAAAACTAATATGTTGTGGTGGATTGTTAAATGTAGACTTACATTTGTATCATGAGCGTTCTGCTAGAATAAAAATTATTATTTTAGATGGAGACGTTAATGGATTTGTATTTAATTTGGGGGTAAAATTACAGTAGCTACGTGACTTCCAATACTCCTACACTTTGTACTGAGGCTGGGTGCTTGGGAGAACAGCAGTGGAGTTTTGGCTACCAATATATTAGCAATAACATTCTTCTCCCTGCTGTCCAATTAGCTTCAGGTTATTGTCATCCAATTATCTGTGGCATCTTCCTCCCTGCTACCCAATTAGTGTAAATGTAATTCTGCTCAGCAGGGTAGTTCTCACTGCCATACAATTGCTGCCTGACATAACTTTGAGCTGTTATTGAAAATGAGCCCAGAGTTCTGATTTAATCAGCATTTGTATGCGCGCGCGCGCGTGTGTGTGTGTGTGTGTGTGTGTGTGTGTGTGTGTGTGTGTGTGTGTGTGTGTGTGTGCAAGTGTTTCGTGGAAGGAACAGTTCAACAAAGTCAAGAAAGAGGAAGTGGAAGTTGAATGTTTAGAAAGGTCATAGGTCAGAGACCAAAGTTGACAAGGCGCACTGTAATAAATCCAAAATTAATTGTGGTTTGTTGTGTCAGATTGAGATGTATTTGATTAACAGAATAAAAAAGTTACTTCACGGTTCTTCTCTTGTGTCAGAATAATTTATCATCCTCCATAGTTTATTCATGGTGTCGTTAACAGTGCTACAAAACGGTTACCTTTAGTATACTTTGTGTTGTACACATTTGGTTGAATGACTAAAGTACTGCTGAACTTCCATCGAAGTGGTTTAATAGGTCACCACTTGGAGTGACAGCTCTGAAGCAAATGCAGTTCCTTGATTATAACACATGAGGTTGCAAGTGTGCTAAAGGATCACATCAAGTTCGGCTTTGACTATTTAGTACAGACAAGGGACTCCTGGTGAAATACATTTAATTATTTTACTCTTTTTTTCACTTTTAATTTTTAATTTTGACTATTTGTGTTCTTTGTCATCATTTGACCAACACATCTAGATCACACAGCCATAAACCACAGACCCAAAAGCCCCATTCCTTACGTTGAAATTGAGACCAGTGTCAAGCAGATAAATGCCCCTGAAAGGTTTCTCTTGCTTACTGAATGCAGGGCAGGAGGGGGAACATGGGATGGGCCCTTACATTTGGAACAGCTATGACTTTTTATGACCTTATAATCTTATTCTTACCTGCCCCAAGTGCCCCTCTACTCGCTTCTGTTCACGCAAAGCACGTGACTGCAGAAGGAATAATTAATCATACTGGCAACCAATTAGCCACACACTCCTGCCCCACCTTTCCCAATAAGAGTGTTGTGAAAACGTAAGGTCATGGGGTCCTGGGACCAAAAATTCCTAATTGAATCAATTTCCTGAAACCTATTCTCAAGTGGGGGCTGTTGTCAGTGAGCAGGTAACTGTCTTCTCTTAATTTATTGCTTGTGTGACCCGTGGGAAATCTTTATGGGGCACAGAAACTTAACACAAGAGGGATTTAGATTTTTGTGGGACAGGAGTAGCCCAGAGGACACATACAGAAATCATGGCGTTCACCAACATGGTGACATGCTGAAACAGCACGGAGACACGAGAATATAGATTGGACACCAACAAGAAACACACTGAAACATGTAATAAACACAAATACGAAAGGCATTGTGTTCACACCTGTTTTTGGTGTATCAGAAGAGTCAGAACAATAATAAACTAGGGCGGCCCATTTGGCCAGTCTAGCCCATTTGGTAGCTTAATAGTTAAGGACTATTCCTGTAGTGTCCTCTATGTCAGATGTTGTATGTTTCTTTGTTAATTAAAGCACGGCAGCTGTGTTGTGTCCGTTTTGTCATTGCTCCAAACAGTGTCTTTTAGGAAGGATGTTGTGATCTAGCGCACCCTGCTCATTGAGATCTTCTACGGGTCATAAATTCAGTTGTTTCTTTATAGGAAGGTTCGGTCTCAGTCCCTTCCCAGCTGGAACTCATTGATAAAATGTTTGCTAAAACAGCCAGTTGCATTCTCTGTTAGCCAAGTTGCTATTCCACCCAGACAAGACATGGGATTGTGGTCCTCAACATCTGGAAGGTCCTGGGGCATACAGATGGGGTAATGTAGGCCCTGGCATAAGGAAGGCCTTTTTTCCTTCCTAACAAACCGCAGGGCACCTTCCTTCTAATGACCATGGTATTATCTGGCTTCCTGTTTAACCAATCAAGTGAAGGAAACGTTTCCTAGAGAAAAAAAATTGAATAGATATTTTGAGTTGCTTATCAGATATACACTGAGGGAATGTTACATAGCTCTTGGAGGGACGCGGTAGTTTCCTTTGTACCGATGGCTGTCATTTATGACCATATGTAAATTCGTTACTTACCTCTTCATTTCTGGTCAATTGGGCTAAATACTTCTGTGGTATAAGCAAACGGAAGATGGTTTGCAAGTTACAGCAGGTTTATTAAACTATTGGGAGTTTAAAAAAAAACAAGACTTTTATTTGTTTCCTTTACATTTTTAACCATCCATCTCATGAGATGATACTAATGTCCTGTGCATCTCCATCGCAGGATGCTGCTTCTCACACCCCCACAGGCTAAGGTAACAGAAAGACAGGTCTAATGATTAATGGCGCTAATTAACTGCAATTACTTTCAGTTCGTTTAAGTAATTAACCTGGGGGGTCAGGGGGACTTGTTGATGTAAAGGAAACATGGTTTCAGTCTCTGTCTTACTCTCTGCCACTATGTCAGCTGACGGATAGCAGGAAGCCCCCCCCCCCCCCCCCCAGGGGGGGGGCGGGTCGTGGTGGGAAGGTGGAACAGTTTGTGTGGCAACAAAAACGTGAGTAACCACAAAAAAGATAAAGCCACAAAACACAAAAAGGACAAAATTA
>JAOYSI010012549.1:19056-39755 GCA_025775065.1 Hiodon alosoides | reverse complement strand
CAGGATGCAAATGGCAGTGTGCCCTTCATATTATGTATTAAAACTACGATAAACTAAACTAAATTGTTTTAAACCTGCCCCCTTTCCCTGTCTACCACCCTTCTAACCCTGCTGCTGTAGCCTCACAGGCTGGGGAATCTGGCCAATCAGGTAGGGATTTACCCCTTTCCCAAGGCACCCACCTGCTACCTACTGACCTTCCGGGGTCCCGCAGGATGTGGGAGCGGGCCCCTTCTCAGGTGGCTGCGGAGAGGCATAACCTGGTCAGCGCGTGGTGTGGTAGTGTCGTGTCAGACCGTTCCGTGATTTCCACAAGGGGCCTCCCGTTTTTGGGTCAGGCACTAGCTACAGACCGGGCTGCCCCCTGAGAGCTGTTCCTTCACATTTCAGCCCAATCTCTGATCCAGGGCAGCTTGTACAATACGGTGCAGAATGCGGGCGGGCGGGTGGGAATGCACAAAGATTTACACATTCGAGGGACTCTTGAGGAGTCTTTGTTGACTCGGACAGGGTTTTCTGTAGGTGAAAGATGCAGGGAGACTGCCCGTACGTTATTATTACGCTAAAACAGAAGCGGAAAGCTCAAAGTTTGTGGTGCGCTGTGGTAATGCAAGGCCCCTCAAGGTCTTGGGGGCCAAGGCAACGTCCGGAGCGGCTTCCCTGATCTGACCCCTGCATTCCATAGAGCGCGGGCGGGAACAACTTTGCTCCCAACAGGCAATGCGCGTATGTAGGCCAGTCAGACCGAGTTAGTCCTGTTGGTTAATTAGCCCCTACTGCAATTCCTGCAGTACGGATACAGCGAGACGACTCCTTGGTTTATTGAACACTGGGCACTACAATATTCCGCCGTGATTCGTCACCGACTGTCAGGTTAATGGGGTCTAATGGAGGAGGCAGTTAGCCTAATCGAGAGCCATTAGGAGCAGCGGCTGGAGTGGGAGCCGACACAGGAAATGGTTATGACGTCCCCTGAAGCCGGATGCTCAGGGTTATGCCTCGGCCCCTCTAGTTCCGTCTCGAGGCACATGCTGCGCCTGCTCTCAGTGGTGCCCTCTGGTGGCGGACTCTCAACTGGCATACGATTAATCAGCGGTGCGCGCTTACTTCCTGGCGTGGCGGGAGTGGGGCTTCCCGCCTTTATTCTGGGTTTCTAAATTTTGTGCGAGGGACCTCGTGGCCGAGCTTGACGCTCGACCCGCCGGACTGCTTTCTCTTCTCCCACTCGATTCCACGTCGGCCTCGCCGTTATAGTGAACCTGCGTGGTGCAGGGGGGATATTCGGGGAGGGAAAAAGGCAATGCTGAGTTTATGCTGTAGACAGAGAGGTACACAGGTAGCTCGGCCTACCCCTCTCTCCTGAGCCCCAGGGCCCCCAGGCACGTGCCGCGCGCCACGTAGAGGAACGACAGTTTGTCTGATTTAGAGGACGGCGACTCCGAGCTCACCCCACACCCGCTGCAGCTGCTCTGAAAGGGAGCAGGGATCCCAGCCGCCACATTGTCCACCCCCCCCCCCCCCTTTCAGGCAGTGACTCGTTACCGGATTACATTTCTCTAGGGTAGTTTTTATTTTTTATTTTTTATTTTTAGCTTGGTTGGTCTTTTTTCGTTGTCGCTCACTACCAGCTTAATTTGTTTTGCGGGCCACTCTCATGAAGGTTCATGGGATCTTGTCATCTTGCATACGCTTTGCCAGTCCTGCCTTACGCTTCTGTTCACACGCCAACCCTGCTTTGGCCATTGCAGGCTTTCTCTGGTCCACTCGCTTTATTTCCGGGCCCTGTTTCTGCTGTAAAGGAAAATAAACCTGTCAGTTGTTATTCAATGAGTGTGACTAAGTTATCGTCAAACTAAAACTGTATTTGAATCATGCCACTTTCATATAATGTGTTATCGGCAAATTCGTATTCATATTTTCAATTTGCCCTTAATCCGAGATAAAAAATCAATTTAAACAAATTCGGGTATAAGTTTAGCAGTTTGCGAACAGGATTTCCCAGCATGCATCAGTATAAGCAGGCCCTGAAGTAAGGTCTGTCTCTAACAAGCTGATAACGGTGAAGCCCTCTCTTATGAGAGGGTTGAGGGACGGGCACTAAGTTTGGGTCGCCATTGATTTCAGGGAACCTCAGGACCTGACCCGACTACTGTGTACGTCGACATGAGAGCTCTGAGGCATGACAGGTGAGCACCGCGCCGGGGAGGTGGGGGGGGGGGGGGCATTCGTGCCAATCATATTTCGTCCAGCGGATCCATCAAGCCACAGCAAATGAGCAAGAGCAAGTATTCTTTGCTGGATAGTTGTTATAATCGGCCTGTTTAAATTTGATATCCTGGTTTAGTCTCGCCTTGTTAAGTCCAACCCACATTTTCCCACGTTATATTATTGTTACGGTTATTTATTGCCTGCAGCCGGACCTTTGTACCGTATTTTTTCAGTTTATGCTCTGGCATCCCCTGGCTTTGTGATGAATTGTGTCTGTGTTTTTAATGGGATTTTTACGAAGCGGTGAAGCCATGGGTGACTCAGTCTTTCAGCTGTCAGAACCCCCACCCGCCCTGTAACGCTCTGTGAGTCTGTTTGTGTGGGGCTGTGCTCTTGGGCCTGGAAAGCGCAGGCTGGGGAAGGGTTTTTGGGTGTGTGTTTGGGGTCGTTGCGGCCCTGGTCCGAAAGGGCTATACGCACGGTTTTAAACGTCGTCCGATTTCCCCCTGCTTGTGTCACTCTGTCAGACGGAACAGGCGCCCTGGCTTTGCGGGGAAGCACTCCTGGGAAATTCCGCCACACAACGGTTCTCTGCAAAGGCCTTGATGGTTGGGTCGGTGCTGCGGTAGAATGACTGGGTTTCTCAGCGTGGGTGTGCAGAAATGACAGATGTGACTGAAGGAGAGGGTTCAGAATGAGTAACTGTTTAAAGATGGAGAGAGTAAGAGAAGTGACGACGCACTCGTACTTAAGACCGTCCACTGGGTCCTGCGTCGCACAAAAATCTGAAGTTTCTGATTTTATTTCTCTAAATCACTCCTGCTAACGACATGTCCTTGCGGTCTAACCTTGTGTCGTAGTTTTGTATCAGATATGGTTACATTTCTATTTAACCCAGTTAGGGCTGGCTCCTCGTTGTTCTTCATGCATGGTGACCGTCTGTGTTTGCCCTTACTGTAGGGTCCGGCTGGTGGAGAGGGGCTCCCCGCATAGCTTACCCCTCATGGAATCGGGAAAGGTGAGTCGTTGTCCCGCCATCCGGCACGGCGGGTGCACCTGGCTTGTGGGGTCAAACATGCCTGTCTTACAGCTGCAAGTTTTTTCCCTGCAAGGGAAGGGCCTAATCCGCTGGCCAAAACATCGCCAAACTGTAGCTTGTCAAACCTGCGTGCCACTCGAACTGTGGGGTGGCGTCCTGGGGAAAGGTGCGGTTTCCCCAGCAAAAATTAAAGGGGCGGTCTGTTTTGGAACTTGTTAGGGGTCCGAGCCTCGAGTAGAGAGGAAGAGCGAGAGTGGCCGGCTGCGACAGCCGAGATGACGCACGACGACCTTAAATCCTGACGTCGTGTCCATCGCGTCTCCCGCTCTTCAGCTATCCGCCTTCAGTACAGAAGAAAACTCGTTTTTTGCTGCAGCTCTTGAAAATACAACACGGCTATATTCTTTGCTCGTTTCAGATCTTGCCCGGGGTCCGAATCATCATCGCCAACCCTGAGACGAAGGGCCCACTGGGGGATTCTCACCTCGGGGAGGTCAGCAGACCTAGTTCAGATCCACTGGCAGACGCAGTGGGCAGCACGGAGCTCAAGCGTTGTATTAGTGCCCTGGGTCATGAATAACCTTACTGAGAGTGGTAAACGTTTTCTAACGGTGAAGAGAAAAGTAGATGCTCGGCTGGATGGTTTTCGGGGTTGAGCTGAAGCAGCCTCCTGCAGCAGCCGTTCTCCCTGTGAACGCTCCTCCCCCCCTCCCCCCCCCCCCCAGATCTGGGTGCACAGCGCTCACAACGGGAGTGGCTACTTCACCGTCTACGGCGACGAGTCTCTGCAGTCGGACCACTTCAGCTCCCGCCTCAGCTTCGGCGACACGCAGACCGTGTGGGCTCGCACCGGCTACTTGGGCTTCCTGAAGAGGACGGAGCTGACGGATGCCAGCGGGGGTGAGGGGGTCAAACTCCTGAACTGTGATCGCTCTATTGGGTAGCCGATTTCACGAATTGAAGGGTCTTGCTGGCTTGCCCCGCAATGAGGACGTTTTAGCTCACGTGATGAATTCGTACCTAATCCCAAACAGCAGGAAATGGATATGGGGGCGTGTCTAAACTGTGCATCATCTTAGTGGTTGCTTGAGAAGGAGAACGATCAAGGAATCGCACTAAAAACGGCAGGGTAACTCCTTATCGAGTCATGATGCATTTGTAGAACATCTGGTGCTCTTGTCTCCAGAGAGGCATGACGCCCTGTACGTGGTGGGGGCGCTGGACGAGGCCATGGAGCTGAGGGGGATGAGGTACCACCCCATCGACATCGAGACCTCTGTTATACGGACCCACAAGAGCATCACTGAATGGTGCGTAGCTCAGAGCCGTTTTGCTGATGAGTAGCTGTGTGAATGTGCTGGCAGAGCTGGTGTGTCACCATCGTGTGTACCTCCCCCCTCGCAATGCATCATTGCCTCCTTCCCTACAGCGCGGTGTTCACCTGGACCAACCTGCTGGTAGTGGTGGTGGAGCTGGACGGGTCCGAGCAGGAGGCCCTGGACCTGGTGCCCCTGGTGACCAACGTGGTCCTGGAGGAGCACTACCTGATCGTGGGCGTGGTGGTGGTGGTGGACCTGGGCGTCATCCCCATCAACTCCCGGGGCGAAAAGCAGCGGATGCACCTGCGGGACGGCTTCCTGGCCGACCAGCTGGACCCCATCTACGTGGCCTACAACATGTAACCCGGCTACCGCCGACGGCACCGCATGCTCAGCCCCGCCGGCTGCATGCTGCGTCCACTACAGGTTTCTCACAGTGAAGGATTAAGAAAAGTACCAGGGACCAGAAGTTTGAGAGTGAGAAAGAAAGAGGCCGTTTTCAGACATCGGTAGATTGAAAAACTATTTGGGCAGGAGTAGTTTATACGGAAAGACAAAAACGGTCCCCCTTGTCATTAATGGGACAGAGTTCTCCCATTGTACAACCTGCTTCTTGCTTATTTGGATATTGCTAAGTGAGTGTACCTCCCATGCCACATATGCTGAGGTTTTTTTTGTTTTGTTTTTTTTGTCTGTTTGTTATAAATATACCCTCTAAGAGGTAAGGGTGTTTTTAAATATTACATACTGTGGCGAACTGTATTTTATGTTGTTTACCAATTTTTTGCCATATAAGAAACCTGTACTAGCATAGATTTATCACTAATACAGGGCACATCAGTCCTGAAAGTGTTTTTTTTTCTTTTTCCTTTTTTTTCTTTTTCTTTTTAATGTTGTATTTTCAACTGTGCTCTTAAGTCTGTTTTTTGTAAAACCATCACCACGCAACAGGAAGTGAGTCATTTCCTCGCTTTGCGGGATCCACCACCACAGACATTCTTTAGTCTTCCTGTGTTCCGTAGCATAGAAGTTAAAACGGAAGGAAAACACTTCTTTCATGTCGTGTAATTATGTACAAAACTTAATTTATTTCATTCTCTTTAGAAGTAAATGAGAGAAGACATTAAAAAAAAAAAATGTTTTACTCTTTAAATATTTGCTAATGTAAAACAAAGCCTTTTATCTTGAGTGAATAGTATCACGTCCGGTATATAAAATAATTAAGTTTATAAAGACATATTTAAAAAGACATAGGATACACAAAAAAAACAAAAACATTGAAGTGCTGTTCTTCTCACGTGCATGGTGTCCGTTGTTCTGCAGAAAGCTAAAGTTACTGTGTCGTTTGAGTGACGCACTAGTCCGAACGTGGCCAGTGTGCTCATAATGAAATCCACCCACAGGAGAAGGGAATAACGCTTATCTCTCCGGATAACATAAACTGGTGAACTATTCCCTGGAGCCCGCAGGCCAAATGGAGGTTGATCCAGAAATGCACTGTACGCACAGATTATTGATATAAAATGAAAATCGCTCCCTGCTGAGAGAAGAGTGACCTGGCGTTACAAAGACATGCTGGGAAATTGCTCATTTACACAAATCTAGATGAGTTTCCAAAAGAAGTCAAACTTAGAGGAAACGCGCTGGTTTACTTTAAAAATGAAACAAATCTGTACTCTCTTAGCCGTCCATGATAGCGCGGTATGGTGTATTGATTGAGTTTATAGACGTAAACAAAGAGGGTGAAAAAAACTGGCTAATTCAATCTTCTGGATCAATGATTTTATTCCTCACGAAGACACTTTAGTTTTTAAGACCTTGTACACACTTGTCCCTTCAGTGCAAGAGAGTGACTAAAAACAGAAGTTCTATTTTTTAAAATTATTGAAACGGCAAAATTTATTTGATCCTGTTTTCTGAGAAAGGTAGAGTTTTCCAGAAATTGTTTATTTTGAATTGTGAACCTGGCCACCTACATTATATTTTATTACTGTTCCGTATTTTACCTGAAAACGGTTTTCCCTGATCATTCCTTGTTTATCCTGTTAGTGTGTCACCGTAAAGCTCGTCACCGTCGGTGTCCAGCCAAATAATTTCCACACCCTTTCCCTTGTTCCGTTCTTAGTTCCTTGTTCTGACCCAGTTTGTCAAAGCAGCCAGGAGGAGGGAGGGAGGGAAGGGGTGGGGTCCAGGTGTGTTGATGGGCTTTCTGAAATGCTAGAGAAGAAATCCAAAACACAATTAATGTAGTTTTAACATAAAATTGTCTTGCACTTATTTGGTGTATTATCATCCATTTCCCTTTTAATTGTCCATGTGGAACATATGGCAGAATTTAACGTAGTTTAAAATGCATTACATTGTGCGGCGTGTGTCTAAACTTTTAGTACGTTAAAGTGGCGACAGCAGATTCAGTTTCCTGACGCTTGAGAATGAAATGTCAGGAATTGTTGTTTGTGTTTTGAATTTCTTATTTTAACATGTGCATACGTGCCGTGTTGCTGGTCGGTCAGAGACGTCTGAAAACAACCTGGGCCCCGTTTCACACAAGCGGCAAGTAAGCATGCTGGCTGAGAACAAGGCATCTGTGAGAAGGGTTCCCTACCACAGCGGTCTAACTAAAAACGGCCACTTCATCTCAGCTGCTGGCCCCGTGCAAAACCGCCTATTTAACCCTACTGAATACAAATTACCTTAGTGTTTCAGGTCAATGAAAAGACTCCCATCATCCTAATAACACTTCAGTAAAGAAGACCCGATATATTGTTTTATTAAGCTCTGTTCAAACATATCCTAGAAAACTGCTTTCCACAGGGCACTGAGGAGGATAGTATTTTTAACTGGGGGAACGTTCCTATCAGTGAAGAATATAGAATGCGGATGGGACACACTATGTTCCTATGCTTTTGGACGGATTCGATTTTGTCTTTTTTTTATAACCCTATAAAAAATTAAATCATTGGAGGTTTTCACTTGCGATTTATTTTTTTCCTGTCCGATTTGAATGATTTGTTTCGTGTTTGAACACAGTTCGTGTTTGGAAGCGTTGATGATGTCATTCCCAAATAAAAGAAATGTTTTTCCTATTTGAGAAAAAAATTATTATACTGTGCACATTTTACCACTTTTTGTGACGTAATTTTCATCTTTCGTTGGAAACTCAGACCTTGCGTTTGAGAGTGTGCGCATGATGTCTGTAAATATTGTTGGTTTCTGAAAAAAAAAAAATATTTTGTATGGTGCAGGCGTGTTTGAAATTCTGTTTTGTACGTATAATTAAAAGTATTAAATGACACTTTTATATAGGAGCCTGTTGGGCTTAAATTCACACATTAATGTGCAATAAATTGTGGGCTGGGCCTAAGTCCACGAGATGTTGGCCGAGCTGTTGTCATTCCCCTGCCTTCAGAGGCAGACGTCACGCCCATATATCCCACCAATCACCCGACGCGGCAGTGACTGAAAGCTGCCAACATTCTGAACCTCATCGTCATGGCAGCGTTCCTGATCTGCTATTCTATTGCCATGCCTACGTCGCAACCCTGTTACCCCCAAATCACACGCTGGGTTGGATTTGCTGACTGTGCTGTATACACTGTGTGGGTCAATCATCTTGCGTCATAGTTTTACTTTATGTCCTCCATTCTGTCCTCTTAAGTCCATTAAACAAAACAAAAAACACAAAACACACAAAAAAAAAATGGGGATAACCCTTCTGTTGGTCTGTTGGTTTGGACTCAGCAATAAAGGACAGTCCTGTCTTTGATTTCCGTACTGTAGATAATCCCCATGTACGAGAATGTAAAAAACAAAAACAAACCTGTTGATTGTGTCATGATGCTCTGCGGTCTTTGGAAGTCGGGGTTATAAACACCAAGGCTGAAGGCGGAGGAAAAGGTGGAGGATGAACGCGAACAAAGGTTTGCGTGACGAGACAACGCAAGAGTGCGAAAGTCGATAAAATAGGAGACTGAAGCGTAGACGGCGCTACCGTGCAGAAAACCGACCGTTAAACGGCTTCCTGATGGCGCTTGTTTTATGTAGTTAGCCCTGCGTGACGCTTTCCTCTCGAACAGGTTGATCCCCCGCGCTGAACATCAGAAATAGGCCACTTAAGAAAGACCAGTCATGTCTGAGGTATTGTGGGGTTTTTTTTCTTTGCAAACTAAAACCGTAACAAGATTGCGACCTTACTCATCTCAAATCAACCAGTACGCTTTGTACATCTGTGATAACGTCTGTTTTATATTTAAATAAAAATAAAAGCTTTTATTTTTGTTGCTCTGAAAAAACCCTCCTTCTCTTGCCTTCATTTGTAGAAATATAGACCTTGATGACCTCTATAAAATCTGTGGCTTTCCTTCCAGTTTTGTAGCGAACGCAGTCATGGACATAGTGGCATATAGTGTCACAGATATGACTAGACGGAAACGCTAGCTTAGCTAAACTGCTCCTTATTTCAGCATGGTGGTTTGTAGAGGGTAGCTAGTTCACACATTAAGACGATTGCCAATTACACTCGTAATATTACGTTATAACCCATTCAGGTTTCTTAATGTCAATATACAAGATGTTATGAGGATGGCGTATACATTATGAAATTAGAAAGTTTTTCAGACCCCCACCCCACAGCTTTAATAAAACAATTCGGTGTGTTCAAATCACACAACAGAATCCGGAGTTCCTCACTGACCACCGGATAATCCCTGCCAGCAATTCAATCCAGAGTCACTGTTTGAAGAAACATTTATTGTTCCACGTTAGCACATAGAAAACAGCAGCATGATGCCAGATGTCATCTTACCAAAAGAAGCGAAGGCCGTAAGCCACCGTGAGTGAATATACATGTGGGAAATGAGATTTGAAGCATTCTAATACAACTCCTTAACTTAGTCTCAGACTTAAACGTATCACTAGGAACAACGCTTGTTTTAGCAGTTAAGCAGCTTAATTCCGTTTGGGGCAGATAGTGTGTGTGTGTGTGTGTGTGTGAGAGAGTGTGTGTCTTTTAAAAATCACCTTCTTATGTTCATCATTTAAGGAAGTGCCTATAAAACACAGGGGGCGAATCATACACACGTCACGTTCATGCAAATGCCGGCAATGTTGGAGCCCCCCAAACCCCTACGGGATGCAGAATTTTAGCATCTCCACATAAAAAAAATAAATAATTCACACTGTGACTAAGGCTGATGCAACGGAAACTCTGCAAATGATTCATTTGAACACACAAAAAACCGACCACAACAGAAACGCGGAGTGCAACGTGGGCGAGAGAGAACACGACACAATTTGAGAACATCAAAGGACAACAAAACCTTGAATGTCCTGTTAAACCAGACAGCTTTCTCGCTTGGACGTTGCCCCGAGGGCAGAGAAAATACTGATTTAAAACAGTAAACTTAACGACAAACATGAAAAGAAACCGCTTTCAAATACTTCGACAAGATATAAAACATGTACCTTCAACTGAAATGTGTAAATATTGAAACAAACAAAAGATTTCGGAATATTACATTCGTCTGAAAAGAATAACTGATGCGTTTCATAATTTCCCATCCAAAACTCCCTGCTTTACGTCCTTCATCTCCTCCCCCCAACATTAATAAGTCATATGCTTAACGTCATTCTGGAGAAACTATTAAAAGGTACACACAGCTAAAAGCAGTGAATAAATAAACCCAGCTTCACTGGTTTCCGTAACCTAATGTATATAAACCAGAAAACAATTCCAATCACACAAAGAAATGAAAGATCACAGCCTGAAGATACCACAAGCATTTTCCTCATAGGAATAAAGTAATATGTGCGAACAATACAACAGGAAGTTGATATTTAAAACCTCTCTAAGATCCAGCTCAGGAAAGATTCCAATATTTCCTAGGATTGTAGCATAAAATTACCGCACGTTTTTAAACCATTTTAAACCTCATAAAACAGATTTTTTTTTCCTGACTGGCTGGACACGTCAGAACCCTGCCCCCCCAAAATCACTGAAAAAGATAAGCAAGGAGGAAAAATTACCCTTAATGTTCTGGGCCAGAATCCCAATTTTTTCGTTTCCAATCTTTTTTTTATTTTTAAATAATTTTTAATCACAGAACACTTTGGTATAACATCACGGCCCTTTTGTTTCTGCAAAATCGTTGGGTTTTAAGCGCCATATAAATATTTATATTTCCGTAACGTTTACCCTAAGAAAAGTGACATTAAAAAAATCCAGCTAATAAAATGCATTTGTTCACACTTTGTCACAAACATGAATAAGACAAACTTTTCCCCAAACACAGGTTAAGAACAAAAAACAAACACATGTCACCATACCGCACATTTAAGCCATGCTCCAGCCAAAGGTCTCGATTTCGAACGGAACAAACGTGAAAACATCGGGCCAATGACAGAGAATTCTGTTAAACTGTGGGCCAAGTGCTTTTTTTGTAACTGTCAGGTGGTGGAAGAAGGGTTTGAGAGGGTGGAGAAACTGTCCAAGAGGCTGGTAAGGGGTGAGATCCGGGCGGGTACCGCAGGTGAGCGGGGTGGAGTCGGGGTCCTCACCGCTTTCGGCGACAGGTGCGCTTGTGGTCGGTGTGCCAGTGCTCCTGCTGACACTTAATGGAGCAGTAGGAGGTGTTCCAGCAGCAGTGGTACATGGCCTCCTCCTCGCAGTTGTAGCACTGTCCCGCACACAGATGGAGAAATAGGCAAATATGGATTAGGAGAGATAGGCACACACGTAATCTCATCATCATACTGTCCACCTAATAACCTTGTGCTGCCTTCAAACCTCAATGCATATAAACTAATGTGTTAAAATATTTTTACAGTCTTTCACAAAATTGGAGCAAATGTGGTATGGAAGAAACACTGAAACAGTTACAGCTTCAGCGGTTGAAGTCGAACCTTGAACGAGGTTAAACCCCTTTTCCATTTTCTTTAAGGAAACCTCACTCACCCACTGCTTCTTCTTGGTCTGGGAGAGAAGCTGCTTGTGTTGGGCCACCATCTTCTTCACCTCCTCCACCAGCTCCTCCTTGCACTTCTCCTTCACCTGCTTGCACCGGCGCTCCACGTCCGCCTGGGCACCGTTCACGGCCTTGGCCACCGCCTGCCTCTTCTCCTCCTCCATCTCGCCACGCAGCTGATGGGTAAAAGACGGCCAATGACGGCCTCTGGTTAAAGGGCCGTCGCTGGTCCACCCAGTCGCCTCGAACGCTACTCTAAGTAACGGTGCTGTTGAGAATTCAATGCTTTGAGTGTCCCTGTACTGAAGGCGTGTTCAAAAATAAAATTTAAATGGTCATAATTGTCTTTTTTTTTTTAAAACTTCTCAAAATACAGTCTGCACTTATATTACAAATATCACGTGTGATCAGTATTACGGTAATTACGGTATATTTCACGGTCATGACCGCGAGTTGGTGACCACTTGGCGAACGCTCACCCTCTCGATCGCTTCCCTCACCATCTTCTCCGTCTCACGCTTGTGCTCGGCTTCCATCGTCTCCTTGACGTCGCTGAAGACCTGGGCATACTTCTCGTGGCACCTGCCCTGGCAGGCGCCGTCGCTGGTGGTCTGGGTGCTACGGTGCAGCGCGCGGGCCGAGAGCAGGGCGCTCCCGCTGCCGCCCGCCTTCCTGGTCTGGGTGGAGACGGAGACGGCCTTCTCGGGCTGGGGGGCCGTGGCGGTGGGGGTCTCCTGGCTGGAGCTGACCGCCTCCACCTCTGGCTCTGGCTCCTTGAGAGGTAGAACCAGGCGCCGGGGGTCCCCGAAATCTCTCCTGTCTCCACCACGTGACAACGGGTGGCGTGTCCTCACGAAAATTTCCTGAACATTTGGAAACAATGTGCAGTAGTGGTTAGAGCACGGGACTCTTGACCTGAGGGCTGTAATGTGATGAGTATAACAGCAGTGTGGAGTAGTGGTTAGAGAACTGGACTCTTGACCTGAGGGCTGTAATGTGATGAGTACAACAGCAGTGTGGAGTAGTGGTTAGAGAACTGGACTCTAGGCTATAATGTAGGGAGATGTAGTGTAGGTGTGACATACTTCAGCAGATCCCAGACCAGACTCACTCACCCCTTCTTTCGGTTCAGGGTGTCGAAAGCGACGGCTTTTCTTTGCTTTGGTTTCCTGGTTCATCTTGTGCTGCAGAACGAGAGAAAAAGGGCAGCTGTGACCCATTGAAAAGTAACACTAGGACTGAGAACTGTGAAGAAGTCACCGTTGACGTTTCCATCGGCGATACACACACATACCAGTGCGAAAGAGTCCGACACGCATGACATGCGAGTGCTTTCCGGAAAAGTCCAGAAGTGGGAAGACAATACACCTCTCCCATTGCTTCACTTCGCAAATAGTGTTATTAAGCCGTGAAATTTAAGATGATTAGCTGAAGGAGGTGATACCAATTAAGTTAATGCTTTCAGTCATCTGGGCTGCCTGTAATTAACGCACCAAGTCCGTCCTTACGGTAGTCAGAGACCCCCTCATTACTCTACTCCTCCTGTCAAACACAGGCTGCTTGGGGAACAGAGTGCAAAGTTGGCCACCAGAGGGTGCCAGTATCAGGGACAGCAACACACAACCATAAAGGGAGGGCTTCTTTTTTTAACCTGGCCCAACATCCACTCAGAAGACTTCCTAAAAAAAAAAAAAAATCCACTTCCTATCATCGTTTCCTACACAGAATGGGAAACGCAGGGTCTTGAGATACACGGCAGACGCACGATTTATAGGAACGGTGGTGGAATTGGCAGCTTGGATGTAAAAGCGTTTGTGTGCGCGTGTCACACCTGCTCGTTACTGGTGGAGGAGATGCTGGACTCTGGCTCCTCCTCCTGCCGCTCCTCCGTCTTGCCGCCCCAGAAGCGTCCCTCCTGGCAGAAGTGCTGATGAAGTTCCAGCTCCTCACAAGCCTTCCTCCAGCCCGCGCTCCTCTTCACCTGCAGCTGCTGCACGCTCACCTGAATGTCCTGGGTGTTCTCCGAGGAGATCCACGCTCTGGGAGACACAAGCAGGCAACGGTGGGGCGGGGGGTGAAATTCTCCTCCTCTCCGTCCCTCATGACTCGCAAAAGTGCCTTCTTACCCCCACAAGGAGCTTCATCAGCAAAGACAAACACCGGACCAATAATTCACACCACAGTCTCCCCTTCTCCACTCGGTTTCGGTCGTTCACTTGGTTCCCTCTGTGTCTTCTCCTCTCTCACCCTTTGGTTCCCTCTATGTCTTCTCTCTCACTCACTCTCGTTCTCCTCTCTCACTCTTTGGTTCCCTCTCTTCTCCTCTCTCACTCACTCTCGTTCTCCTCTCTCACTCTTTGGTTCCCTCTGTCTTCTCCTCTCACTCACTTGTTCTCCTCTCTCACCCTTTGGTTCCCTCTATGTCTTCTCTCTCACTCTCGTTCTCCTCTCTCACCCTTTGGTTCCCTCTCTTCTCTCTCACTCACTCTCGTTCTCCTCTCTCACTCTTTGGTTCCCTCTCTTCTCCTCTCTCACTCACTCTCGTTCTCCTCTCTCACTCTTTGGTTCCCTGTGTCTTCTCCTCTCTCTCTCACTCTCGTTCTCCTCTCACTCTTTGGTTCCCTCTTCTCCTCTCTCACTCACTCTCGTTCTCCTCTCTCACTCTTTGGTTCCCTCTTCTCCTCTCTCACTCACTCTCGTTCTCCTCTCTCACTCTTTGGTTCCCTCTGTGTCTTCTCCTCTCTCACTCACTCATTCTGGTTCTGCTCTCTCCCGTTCCTGTTCACACTCTTTGGCTCACCTCTGATGCTGGTGACCGAAGAACCGGACGTCCACTTGGTTTTCTTGTCTCTGCAGGACCTTGGCAGGCCAGAACCCAAAACCCTTCATCTTGGCCCAGACCAATTCGTGAGTAGGAGTCTGAACAAACAACCATGCAAATGTGAAATGACAGCTCTGGCCTCCCTCCAGACCAATCAAATGTGACCGCTGCCTAGTTGTGTTTTGCTACCACAGTAAGACAGTACATTTTTTAAATGTTACAACAATATATATCTGGTATGGTACCAAAGGATGGACAAAACCCATGAGCGGGCGTCCAGGACAGCCGGGCCATTGACGGCAGTCACAGGGACAAACCGGTCCAGTACTCACACAGGGATAACAGAACCAGTTGTGGGGCCGGGCGTTGGACAGGTAGAAGCAGTTCTTGCAGAGCTGCAGCTCATTCAACTAGGAGGGAAAAGGGGAAATGTAACGGGGCGTAGGTACAGTCTCAGCAGGGCAGGACCTCTTACAGCCCCTCGCTGTAAGGTCAAGGCAGGTGAACGGTACCCCAGTGTATTTAAGGAGTAACCTGAAACCTCTGACCTGAGAGAGACATATATACATATACATATACATATAAAAAAACTAAACAATTTTAACATGCATATGTATTTGTGCATGCATATGTATATAATGAATCATTTTATCACCAGTTTTAGTGTTCCAGCCAACAACAGTTAATGTGGTTTTAATGTAAACGTAAGGCAAGACAGCATACCTCATGGCAGGCGTCGGAATACAATAGTCTTGCTGTCTCAGCCTGGTCACTGTGAACTGTAATAAAAACACATTTATGTTCAAGTATTATTAAGGCAAATTTTTAGCAGCTTCCAAACCTTCTATTACAATGCCTATAAACTATAAATAATTAAAGCCATCTTAAATTGGAAATGGTGTCAACGGCGCTGCAGCACAAAGCCGTTTTACTCCCAGATTGGGATGAGAAAGGAGAAAACGTCACACAGGTGCACCGCTGCCACAGTCAAAAGAGAAGACGCAGAGCTTCGGTAACCAAAACTGACTCCCACCTCCATACAAAATGGACGCGTTGTGCACGATCAGCTGGACATCAGCTTTAAACTCCTCAAAACTCCTGTACTTCCCGTCCGCCGCATTCTGCAACGACACACACCACAGACACGCTCGTTCACGCAGGCACAGGGGCAGTGCAGCTGGAGGCCACCGGGGGGCAGCAGAGGTGGCCGTGCGGCCGAGCTCCGTGCCCGAGGAGGGGAAGTCTGGAAACGGTGAAAATTCCGGGCACCGTCCTTCAACCGACCTTAGACCCAAAACTGTGAGTCGGGCCGTACGGTCGAGCAGCTGGAAGGCAACATGCTCGGCCTGGAAGAGTCGCTCACCTCCTGTATGTTGGAGATGTCCAGCGGCGTGTGAATGAGCCGCCTGTAGAGAGAGTCTGTCATGTCCTTGCCTTTTTTACTCAAGTCCACGGGCTGTCAGAACAACAAAGCACACACACACAAACGTGACTCTTCCAGTGTAAATCTCATCCGCGCACTAGGGGGCGCTAAACCATCCACAAATACACTAAAGAGAGAAATCCTTCCGGAATACTCACCCTCTCCTTCATCCTCTGCACAATAAACTGTAGGTATTTGCTAATTTCCTGCTTGGGCAAGATTTTTCTTTTACTGCCCTGCAGGGAGACAAATAACCGAGAAGAGTCTGAATATCTGTTTCAATTAGGGGTTTTCATCATATAGAGTTAAAACGTTTAGACTTAAACTTAATGCGTCACAGGTTTTAAAGCAAAATAAATATTAATTTATTATTATTATAATAAGAGTGTGTCTGCAATGGTTTTTTATTCAGTACCCCAACCCCACCTCCCCAACCGTTTTCACTCATTTTGTTTATAGCGAGCCATCTTACTTTAGCTAGCTAACCCAGGCATTAATTATTTCCCATGATATAAACATTCTTTAGCAGGAAAGCTAACTAATCCCAGCGTTTTTTTTTTTATTTATTAAAATTTGATAACGTGTAAACTTTAAACTATACAAATCTACCACCGCTAGTACTATGCATAATCTCAATTATTGATAGGTGGGAAGATTTTTCTTCAGGCTCTGGGATTAAAGGTTGGCTGGTCTGAAATGTATGTGTAACCTCAGGTGATCAGCGGTTGGCTGCCATCCTCATTCACCTTCAAAATAAGGATGAGTGTCAGTTTACCTCCAGAGTGGCTCAGTCAGTAAAGGCGCTCGCCCAAGCACAGACTCAACCCTATGAGCTGGAGTTCACTGCTCTGGGGTCAGGGAATTATCTTTCTGTTTGGCACCGGTTGTTCCGGTTTATCTGTTCAGTGCTTTGTAACAAATTATATTCGTAAAAAAACACTTTTTTTTAATAAATCACACAAGTTCATAAAACGCAATCTAACTAGCTCAGTCACCCTATATCTAATGGTGCCCTTTATTTTCTCCAGGTTCCCATGACAGAATCCTCAGCCCAGTCTGCAGGCCATGGACAAATCTTTCTAAAAGCAGCTGCTCTCTCTCCTGCGATTCATTCACCGAGTAATAACCGCTCAATCGCTCTCCTCACAGTTCCAGGGCAGCCCGATTACCCGATGGACAATCTCGGTTCTTTCTGTTCATTCTCTGCGAATCTGCTGAGTCACGGAGCAAAAGGCCACCCCACACACTGTACAACTGTACATCTCTTCCGAAAGCCAAACCGTGCATATCTATACAGAGCCACACATGCGCGCGCACGCACACACCAGCACGTGTACAGACACAGACATGCACGCACAGCAGCACAGACACGCACGCAC
The DNA here is from genome assembly GCA_025775065.1 of Hiodon alosoides. NCBI lineage: Eukaryota > Metazoa > Chordata > Actinopteri > Hiodontiformes > Hiodontidae > Hiodon > Hiodon alosoides. The sequence continues at coordinate 22,604 of JAOYSI010012549.1, read as the reverse complement.
AGCAGCACACACGCACAGACACCAGCACACGCGCACCAGCCCGCGCACAGACACACAGACACACAGACACACAGACACACAGACCGACCTTGCATACGCTGCACTGCCAGTGAGCGCCGCTCTCCCGGGGAGAGGACTCCTCAGCCAGGCATTTCAGGTGATAGACCCGAAAGCAGGTGTCGCACATCAGCACATCCCCCGGCAGGTGACACTGGAAACAGTACCCATCATGGCTCTCCGGCTCCCAGTCCTGCAGGGTAAGAGGCAGAGTAACCCCCCGACCACTGCTTCCTGCTTCCCCACACGTCGCATTAGCGGCGCTCACCGTCTCGTCCCCCGGCAGCCAGTATCCCTCCTGCTCGATGCCAGCCTTGGAGCCTTTGCAGCCCACGGTGAGCGTCTCCACCACCAGGCCATCCTTCACCGCCAGGCCCAGCTGACGAGCCGTCTCCTTTGGCTGCACGCTGAACACGCGGCTCAGGTACCTGCCCGAGACAAAGCCAGTGTCGCTCGGGGTCCCACGTGCTAACGGGTTTCCGACATCGCCATTCGTAAGTGTGCCCAGATCACCCGGTGTGTGACTTTAGCCTTACCCATGCAAGCAGCAAGACAGGATTGTTGTCAGCCAGTAGAGTCCTTGATTTAGATTCCTGGACAGCCAACCAAAACGAGCATCAAACCTGATAGGCTAATCGGAGCAGCCGTTTAGGCTATATAGAACATTCATGGCACTAGGTGAGATTATCTCCAAGCCCAAACCCAGAACACACCCCTCGAAACCTGAGTAAGCTCAATGACACCCCACCCAAACCGACCATAAACACAACGTCTGCCTCCCCCCCCACCACCACCACGTCGTCCTTCTTGCACGCGACAGCCACCATACCACTGCCAAGCCGAGAACAATAAAAAAGGGTTTTAAAAACATCAAAATGGCTGAGTTAGTGCTATTCGGCAAATTTAACTGCCTTATCGTCGCCATGACGACAAGGATATGCCAAAAGACAACAGAGCAATGCGAGAACAAATAAAATTAACTAAAAGCAGCAGGGAACGGCTGTCTGTTCCAGCTTCATTTTCCACTTGGTTTTTATGGCTCAGTTCAGTCCCACAGCATATTGACCACAACAGACCTTTAACCAGAAACACGCGCTCCACACAACAGATATAAAACATGCAGGCCAACTCCCACGTCAACTTAGGCAATGTGCAGTTTCACTCTTTCATAACCCCAAAGCCATTCAGGTCGGGTAGCTTTCCCACTGGCAGTTATACTGAGTTAACCTGAAACTTGAACGGGCAGTGCCGGCTGTTTTTGTACGCAGAGCAAACTGTTGTCCAAGGGGCAGAGGCTTCAGTAAAGAACTAAACAAATACACCTGCTACAGTAAAATTCCCAGATCCTTTGAGTGGAAAAAAACAGGCGCAAAGTTCCTCACAAGAGCACCCAAAGGTGCTGAGATAATTTCCCAAACACAATTAAATCTCCAATGCATGTTACATACACTATATACACAAACATTTTAATAAATGATCCCCCTACAAAATAAGCAGCTTTGGACATAAATATATTCTATAGTATATGCTTAAAACGGCCAAAAAATGTTGACAAATATTTTAACTTATATGTGCGATTTAAGTGAAGGCTTTCTTTAATTAATTCAAAGAATCACCAAAGAAAACCTATGAATGGTAGACAAACCACTCATTTTGAAAACTTACTTTGAGATCCGGTCCATGTTGGCTATCTGCTTCTGGTTGCGGATGACCTCTATGGCTGCCCAAATGTTCTGGACCACTCTGGGGTCGGCCTGCCTCTTCTTCGCGGCTCGGGACATGGTCTCTTTGCTCATTTGCCTGCATTGACAGGAAACAAACGGCAGTTCTTTGCACTGTTCCGACCATCAGACAGACAAACGGAGACAGACGGGCATAGACAGACACGAGACAGACAGACATGAGACACACACCAGACAGACACACACACAGACAGAAAAAGGCTCAGGGGGGGGAAATACGCTTCTCATTCAATTTACCCCGAGGCCAGCCACCGCATAATAATATAACTTTCACAATAATTATATTGCTCACAAGTGTTAACATTAGATAGAGAATAATAGCTGGGCTTTTGGTTTTTTATGTTGAATGCGGTTCTTGACTGACAGAGTCACCATTTAACGGCTATCCTTAATAAACAAATTGTGCCTAGATAACGCCACCTACATCCATGCATTCATTAGCTACGTAACGTCCCGAGTATGTCATACTAATAAAAGCCATGCCTTCCCCTCACACATTCTACTGCAATCTAAGAAATAGTTTCCATGGCTATAGCCTACCCAGCCATGGTCAAAAATCCGCTTTCTAATCCCTCACTCATCTGTGTAAATCTAAGGTTCCACAGAAAGCAGAACTGGAATGTGGAAATCCACACACTATCCTATATTCCTGTATCTGTATATATCATTGTGAGCATAACTACTGCTTATTCTTCCTCATAGTATTAGTAATAAAAAAATAATGTATTCCTATGGTTAATATTCATATTTATTACTAGGTGCACAGGTCCATTTCCTTAACTAGTATACCAGAATCCGCCTCTGTGTCATCAGCTAAAATATCCCTGAATTGGAACAGGAGGTCTGTCTGTTTTGTAGGGCCACACCGCCCTCCCTGCCAGCCGTTTACATACCACGAGAGAACCTCCTGTGCCCAACGTATGCCCCGTCTCCCTGCCAACACGCTCATGACGGACAGTGCTCTTATTAGCCCGAGGCAAACCCCGGAGGACAGGGCGTGCTCTCCTTATCGGGGACGTGACCCATGGCAACGAGGCCGGCCCGCCAGAGAGCCCTTTGCAGGACCGTGTGGGGTATACATCTGCCATGTGTTCCAGAATAGAAGCAGGCGGTCCATTTCAAAATTAGACTATTGGAAATAAACGCAGCATGGCTCGAGAAGGTGTTACCAGTAACCGCCACCTGAAGAAAAAAGGCCTATTCGCCAACATTCACATAATACCCACTGAGATGACCATGGACTGATAACTCCTGGAGGTATCCCTTGTTCTCTCAATGATTTCAAACCTTGTCCCGCTGAGTAACCTTTCAGATTTTTATTTGATTTTCTTCCTTATCAACACACCAAGCCGGACTCCTGCCAAATCATTCTTTTTTTACATACATGCAAATGTTTTTGCTTGCTTACTTTGACGTACACTTACCAGGACACATTTGACTCAGAATTCTATCTATTCAGGATTTACAGTCGGAACCAACTGCCCCTTCGAAGAACCCACAGTAAATAGGTTGTGGGCAATAAAGTTTGATGTTCCCAGACGGACTGAGTACAGATAAAAAGGTTTGAGGACCTTCTGTCACTCATTACCTCAGTGGATGACCTTCTCGTGGGTTGTCACATTGACAAAGTCATCATTAAGTCAATATGGGGGGGGGGGGGGCGCGGCGGGGGGGGGGGGGGGGGGGGGGGGGGGGGGGGGGGGGCCGGGAGGGGGGAGGGGGGTGTGCGCGGGGGGGGGGGGGGGCAGG